>PNEQ01120499.1:0-48870 GCA_003012365.1 Medauroidea extradentata | reverse complement strand
AAGCAAAACTCAGCTGAAAATTCACTATTCCACACCAGCTCCACATTATGCCGCTGGTGTGGTGTTATATTCAGTTCCACATCGAGGCTTCCTTCTCAACAACACCGGTCAACCTCTTGTTACCCGTCGAACATTCCGTCTGCCCGGCGCGGCACACTTCCACACTCCTCGTCTATCGCGCACCAGCTGCGCGCGCAGCCTACCCTCAACATAATCAAAACGCCTCCCAGCGGAAAAGGTACAAAGCATATATTACATTACAAAACATACTACCAGACAATATATAATATTTGTCTCAGTACCCTTCCTGGCAAATTGATGGCTTCAAAACTATTGTACGTACAGGTAAGTTTTACAGTGTGTTATTTGACTTTCTTGGTAACTACTTGAATAAAACTAAATCAACGTAAAATGTGTTTATTAAAATACAGACTAAAGGCTTTCATTTACACTGTTAATAAATGTGTAGCATATATTTTTTAACTCTTTTACAGTGAAATTGCACAGAAACTATTCAAGAATAACTTAGTTGTTTTATATTTTTTTGCGTAACATGTCACTGCATAATGTGTTTAATACTAAACCATAAGCCATAAAGAACAAATGCTAAATATTGCATAAATTGTCATTTATGCACAGCTCTACTGATGTATACATTAGTTCATGTACCAAATATGCAACAGCCACACAAAAGTGTAAAAGAAATTACAAACATTTACACATAGAATCTGGAAGGAATAAAGGAAAGTTTGTAAACGGATATTTAAAATATATTCAACATCTGTTCAAAATTAAAGTGATATATAACAAAAAATGTGTATCGTAGCTTGCGTTGCGGATTGTCAGAAAAAAACTATAAAAGAGTCTGTAGAATGTACAGTTCAACATTAGTTAAGCAAATGTTATGTGCGTTTAAGTTTTTTTGTAAAATATAGCTTGTCGAACTAGTTTTTGTGAGTAAAACTAATTTAGTGCAAAAATACATACCGTATGTGCGTGAATGCCAGTTTACACTTACTAAATTCAGTTGTTGTATCTGCGTCGTGCAATTTTGTTACTAAATATTGTCTACATAGTTTTACCTTTACGAATTATGCTATAAAGTAAATGGAATACAGTACTCCATAATTTCTTGTTTTGTTTTCAGTTCTTCATAAAGCCTATTTCGATGTAAATTCAAAGCTTGCAGCCTTGTTTCAGTTTGTTTGAAGATTAGTCGTTAATTCCACTGGTTCATTTCTTTTTATTTAACTTATTAAATATGTAATACTGCAATAAAAGTTCATAATTACTGACGGAGATGTTTCATATGGTTATCAATTATACGTAGGAGTAGTAAAATAATTACTGCAAAGAAAATAAATGGGTAGCAGCACTGACAAGATAGTTCATGAATACAATGCAAAAATTCTCAAAATATTGAACTGAATTGTTTTTTTATTTATTACAAGTTTAGTGTGACAGGTTTTCGGTGCTCTCGAGCGTATCAACTCGCGTTAGCAGCCGACAACAATAAATGGCGGACGAGCACATCCACAATATAATGCCTTAGTGTAGCACACCAACAATATACTCCCAGTCATGAGGTGACAAGAGATGACTGTTGCAGTAATGACACCACTGCTAAAAGAGTAAATAAGTAACCCTTGTACCACTCGTACCACTCTTTATGAATTGTGTGACGCTGAACTGAGTTCTAATAATTTTGCATAGGTTTCGAATAAACACCACTAGTGTTCTAGATATTGTGTTGTTTATACGTATCTGAAATATGCATAGAATGTTCACAAGAGGTAGGAAAAAATGTGTTTTTAATACAAACTTTATCGTTACATAACTGTTATAAAAATCACTTTCTATTACGCAATGGCCTCTTAA
Source organism: Medauroidea extradentata (assembly GCA_003012365.1). Classification (NCBI taxonomy): domain Eukaryota; kingdom Metazoa; phylum Arthropoda; class Insecta; order Phasmatodea; family Phasmatidae; genus Medauroidea; species Medauroidea extradentata. The sequence continues at coordinate 46,992 of PNEQ01120499.1, read as the reverse complement.
AAATAACTTTTTGTTATATTTTCGTAAAATTTAATAGGCGTTAGCAGTAATTTCCTGTCGATATGAATTGCAGATATTAATGTAGAATTTTTTTATTAGTAAAAATTTTGGCTATTCCTTTTATTTTTTAAATACTGCAAAAATTCATAACAATTTCACATATCCTTAGATGTGAAAAGGTTGAAAATCAGTTACTTAAATTATTAAGGCAGACAAAATTTTAGCTTGACAATGTTTATCATTATTGTCGAATAGGCTATAATAAATGGAATTATCTGTATCCAGTATCGCAACTATACACGATAACGATTAGCGTGAAGACAAAGTAAAGTTAACTAAAAGTGAGTGAAATGTCACTGTGTTGCTACTTAGTCGTCAAATACAGCAAATCAAATAAAACTATTTTTTAAAACAAGAAGTTTCAGCAACTAAACGACAGCTCTTTAGTACATGCCAAAACTTAAACATAGATATCTGAAAAGAGCCTTACGTTTAATGTTGGAACGAAGTGTTCTTAAATGACATTCTGGTCACCAAAATTTATTATTTTATGGCTCCCTAATTTGACGACAAAAGCTAATTTATATCGTATATTGTAATGAAAATTACCTATAGGGCCTGCTAAAACATTATAATCATAAGGACTTTTTCGGATAGTTTGTAATGCTGCATTATACAAAAATAGTAATGACGAAGCTTCGAGCCAACATTCGTAGTTTTATTATACTAAATGAAATGATCGTCCGTTTCTTAAAAAAAAAAAAACAAAAAACTACGAACACAATGGTAAGTAGCCCAAAGCCAAATTTATTGACAAATTAATGGAGTCTCCCGTACTTTATCTAACGTTTTCTTGACAAGCTTTTTGTGTTTTTAAATTACTTGATAAAAGAATACACGTTTCAAATAACAGTACACGTATACAAATCAAACCTTAGACTGCAGTCGCGTGTTTTGCCTACTATACCATAATTTTTGTATATTTTTGTCGCAGTTACAATTGTGCGAATTTTTCGTAAACATGTAATTCGACCGCTTGCATCAAGAGAACTTTTTTCCTTCAGGATGAACGGGTTAAGAATGCAATTTAAAATTATTACATAACCTAGTGGCAAAACACTTATAGGCCCTATAATAAATATTTTATAATATTTGTTATTTATATCAATGTATGTGGTTTAACTGTACGCTGTTTCAGGTATTTTTTCGGAGTACTATCTTAAAAAATGAATTTTCAAGGCAGCAAACTTTTTCCCATATTTTCTACTTAAATTTTCTCAAGGAATAATTTCTGGACGTTTAAGCGTTTAATTTATGTACAGTATATTCTGTATACAGTTTGTTTTGACAGTCGTATGTTTTTCTATATACGACACAGAGGCAAATATAAGCGATTGACTACAATTTCAAAATAATAATAATAATAATAATAATAAACACAAGAAATAGAAAAACATAGTATAAGTTATGTCATCTTGAATGCCGGATTTTTGCACGGTAAAATTATAGTAAGACCACCTCTCTAAGCGTTACATGTGTGCCGTGTTTAATGAAAATAATTTCAGGTGTTTTAAAAAAATTCTAGAATCCTTAAATTTATATATACATAAATACATAGGACTACATAGAGATGGTCACAAGATTGTATATGGAGGTGTCTAGGCTATAAACAATAAAAAAAGTTATTTCGACACCAAACTATATTCAATACCGATAGGTTTTACGATTTCCTCAACATACTGTGCCCTCTTACAGCAGGTTGTGGAACTGTGTAGTCTATATCGACTTAAGTTCCAAAATCTTCTAGCAGAGCGATAAAGAAAAAAAAAATCGAATTTTAGGCAATTTTACTTTAGGCGAAACGACTTTAGGCAAAACGACTTTAGGCAAAACGACGTCATATGATAATAACACATGTGTTCTCATTTTAGGCGAAACGATTATAGGCAAAACGACCTTAGGCAAAACGATTTTGGGCAAAATTAGGGTTAGGAGAAATTATTTATACAAAACGATTTTCTTGGTACGTAATTGAGGTGCTTGGATTTTAGGCGAAACGACTTTTAGGCACAACGACTTTAGACAAAACGACTTTAGGCAAAACGACTTTTAGGTAAGAAGAGTTTAGGCAAAACGAGTTTAGGCAAAATGAGTTTAGGCACAACGATTTTAGGCATAATGACATTAGGCAAAACGACTTTTAGGCAAAATGACTTTAGGCAAAACGACGTGCTCCCACTCGGGGCACAGATTCTTCTACATTGAATGATACTGCAATTAACTTCGCTTCCTCGTAAATGATGTGAAATTTTGATGCAGCATTTTCTCTTACATTTATCAACACCTACATAGCGCGTTCCACCTGGCTGATTGCATTCACCAAGTCTAAATATTTACTTTATAGGTACTCTGACAAGTTATAGCTACGCCCTAGTATCTTGGCTGCAACACACAGAGAAACTAAAAAATTGCACATAGAATGAATAAAAGTAGAAGCTTTTTCTTGAATCTTCTGTTGCTATTCTTTTGCTTTCTATGTCTTCAAGTGAAGTTACTATGGGCACAAAAATTCTTTGAAGACGAAAACAGCTTCATGGCGCAAAACCCAGCGAGTTTCACAAAGTGTTTTCAGTTTTATTCCGAGATTATCAGACTTCAGATCACTGATACGGCTTTTAATATTTTCTGATCATTTCGCAGAAAAGTGGATTAAAGTTAAAAACTCAGATAAAGTTCCAAAAGCATTTAATATACAGTATTATGATATTTGGAAGCATATGATAAGCAAATATTTAGTGAATGAGAGACACAGTGAGTATATATAGCTTTAAGATATGTTTCCTTTATCACTACCTGGATCCCACGAAACTGACCTGCGGCACCAACGTAACCTTGGCCACGCATTTTTTTTTCTGTCAAAACCAAGATCTTTCAAAGCAACTTGTATGATGATAGCCAAACCTACCCACTTACATCATTTACCGGGACAAGTGTTGAGAACATCTCCTCGAAGCTTCGTCACTTCTTCATCCACGTAACACATGCACAATGAGAACTGTTCAACATGAGCAATATCAGTGGTTTCATCAGCAAGCACAGAAAAATATCCAGAATTAGAAACTTTCTAGACCTTTTTTTTGTATGAGACTCCAAAAATATACAGCATTGCATTTTGTATCACAGAACTTGTGTACGTCGTATTGGCGTCACAGGTTAGTAAATATTCTCTCAATAAGTTGTTGCCACTGTTTGCACTGTACTTCAAAAGAATGCGAAAATTTCCATCATTGTCGTCAGGTTCGTTCAGCACAATACGACTCCAGTCATTGTGCCCAGCATTAGTGGCAACTGCTGCATACTGCACAAACGCACTGTTGGGATTATGGCGAAGTTTTTTCTCGGTTATTAGGAGGGTCTTTTTATCGTTGTTCACTTATTTGAACAATCACACTATCCTGTTTTTTTTCTCAACAACAGCACGAATGTTTTCAGCAGCAAGGATACACGTTTTGTGGTTATTACTTTTTTTTGGTTAAATGTCTCTAAAGTGTCCCTCAATTTTTTTGATGGTCTAGACTCTAGAGACAAGCTGGGCCACAATTTCGTGGCAACCTTTTCCCGCAAATTCCGAACCTAAGAAAAGTACAAAGTACTTACAAAGTGTTTCTTATTTCAGCTCGGAATAGGCAAGCCAATGAAATGAATCCAACCACTTCAGTTGAAATTTTCGTTTAAAATTGCCACAATCTTTTGTTGAAAATCTTTATTTGGAATCAGGATTCCACACATTTAGAAGAACATTTATTTTCTCCTCATTGTTCAATGGCTTTGTAACAACGTCGTAAAGGCGAGAAAATGGAAAAGAAGATTTTACCTTAATTAAATGGCTTCTTGGATCACATCTCACATCTATGTGTCGCATTGATGTTGTTGCTGATGCTGGAGGAACGTCCTGCTGTGTTGATAATTTACTCGGAACAGGAACTGGAGACTCGGTAGCACTGCATTTTGGTTTCTTACAGAAACTGAGTTAAGTTTGTTGCCATCTCTCATTATTACATAAATAACAAAAACTTGTTTACACAACTCACCTATGACGTTGTATTAGCCCGACACTGTAAATATGGTTACCATCATTTCTCTAAGAATAATGCTTTGTTTAAAAACAGACCAAATATGAAGCTCCCGCTGCAATCTGTGGACAGTTAGAAGAAAGTTAGGAAAGCATTATAACTTACAGGAGGGCCTGCTGCACCTCTCTTATAGAACAACGCCATACGGTATAGTTTAGTCCTACTCGCTAGTAGCCTATGTATGATGCTGCTTATTTGTTTGCATACTGAACGAAAAAGTAGTTTTATAAGATCACTTTACTGCTTGTCTGTATTGCATGAATTTACGTGTTAGTAAACTATTTAGTAACATGACTTTTACAAATTTTGTTCACGCAATATCCATCCATATTTTCAAGGCTTGAGATATGAAAAACATTTTTAAAGCACTAGTTATTTCAAGAACCATTTATCAGAAGTCATCAAACTCGGCACACATGTTGTTTTTTAGTAAAGTGACTTTAGTTAGGACTTCCTATGAATTTTGTTCATGTCATGTTCATATTCTCGATTTCGCGGCGATTTTGACATTTCTTTATTAAATGAAGTTTTTCAGGAATTGTTTAGTAGAATTTTGTCAATTTCGGTACTCATATAATACTTACTAAGGTGTCTCGACTTTTATGTGTATTGTACATGATGTATCGATATCATCAGATTGGTGGCCATTTGTAAATTTCTTTGTCACGTGAGATATCTCAATGAACCAATTTTTCTCATGCAATCAAATTCTGTACAAAGTACAGCATTTTGCCATATACCTTGTGACGGGCCTGTCTCGTGGTTAATACATCAATTGTAAGCGTCGTTGCCACTGCGTATCTTAGTGGGTGTATAAATAGTACAATTGATTGTTTTTGTTGCTGGCGATGTTTCAAAGCCGTAACAAAGGGGCGATGGGTGCAAATTTCGTGATTCAAGACGATGATGATGAGCAAATTCGTGCCGTTGCTCGGTGTGGGGAGTCTCTTTCGCAAATTGCCGACTGTTGAATGCAAGAACGTGTAGTTTATTATTACAGTTTCATGGAAATATACGTCCCATACTATTAGGCGGCCCGTATTTATATCGTCGGTGAAGTAATCACAATGCCCACATCGCCCGCCACGACTTGACGGTGAATAAAACTACCCTCACGCATTTTAAACGCGTCATACTAACTTCATCGTTGCCGGCCGTCTTCCTCCTGAAACGTTTGCATGCTGGGTTCAAGATGGCTTCTCCAAGCCATCTTTGAGTTAGCCAATCAGCGCGCTCGTTTCAAAACTGTGGTTGTTCCTGCCGTCCGTTGCTTGGACTGCCTCACACTTACCCAGGCATTATTTAAATTGTAAACTAATTGACACATTGACAACAGAATTAATAAAATCATAAAATTCAAATATTCTGGACAGCTGTTACAAGGCGGTTAGGACACTAGTAGTTGAAGCGGACATTCGCAGAGCAGGGATGAGCTCTCCCCCGTCTACTATTTAAACTGAGGCTTGTCCCTTGGGTGCCATGAGACACCCACCCCGGTGGTGCACGAAGTCGCCTCCTTTCCTTTGTCATCTCGTATCGCTGACCCTTATGCTAAAAACTACTGTGCATACTTAATTAATAAGACATAAACACATTCGAATAGCTCTATTTTCTGATTTCAGTTATACTTCACAACATACACTTATGATAACATTTAAACGATAATAACTAACATGCGAGTCAGATGGGAGAGTCCTGTAGTGCATATTAATTTGCAGAACAGAACGTCAGCTGAAATGTCAACCAGAAAAACAACTGTAAAGGTAATTCCTTAAGGATTACGTTCAGCTGGGACATGTGGAGGAAATTTCAACACGTGAAGTCACTAAACAGTGCGTGATACATGTTATATCCTCCATATGGCCATGATGAAAGACAGTAGTGACACAACTAAACTTAAAATAGTTTTAAATGCTTCGATAAAACATCGTCTGGTGTTTCATTGTTGATAAACTTCAGAGAGCATGCAATAGAATTGGTAGTCGGATTTGCCGAGATGTATCGCTAGATCAGAGTGAATAGTGTAGACAAAGATTTCTAACTGATTTTGTGAGTACCATCACCAGAGGAGCCACCAAGATTACAGACAACTGAGAGTGACATAAGATGAGAGCTGTGCATCCTATTTAGCAATTAAAGCTTTTGGAAACTTTCTGTAGATGAGCAAGTATCACTTCAAATGTTCATTCCCGTTGTGCTAAGAGATTTTTATGTAGATGACGTGTCGTCAGGAGCAGACACTGTTGCAGAAGCTATCGAGCTATAAAGAGGAGGACACTGTTGCTCGAGAAAGGAAGTTTTGAACTAAGAAAGTGGTCATCTAATGCTCTTGAAGTTGTGGAAACTGTGGTACTTGAGTTGAAAAGGGCAGTGTTACATATATAGTTAGTTGATGATGCATCTATGAGAACACTGGGAGTCAGTTTGCATTCAGTTAGTGATATATTTGAAGTGTCAGTGGCACAAGTCGCCCAGTATGATGTAGTTGTAAAATGTACTCTAATGTCTGAAAACAGCAGATTATGCTTCACGCAGATCGTCACAATAAACTTATATGCTCATTTGCCATGATGACCAGGCCTACCGGTACATGGTTTTATGATTCTGGATGGCCAAATACAGTGGGCACCAGTACTGATCAGTCCATGACTAAACAAGAGCAGAAGCGTTTCTTTAGTATTCTCTTCTGTAAAGGTGGTCATATGTGACCAAATTACAGAGGATAACAGCATAGTGTATAATATGAAGATAGAACTGCAGATTACCAGAGGCGGAGACGCTCAGTCTGAATAATTGTCAGCAAAAGAACTTCGAAGGCCATGACTTTAGTGGGTGACTTGTGTAGCACTACTTCAAGGCATAAATCCAGTGTCTTAATGGCAGCGAGCCATTGACTGAGAAAAACAGTATAATTAGCCTGACACCCTTTATGTATGAAAATGGAGTACTCAGGGTAAGCAGTCACCTTAACCGAGCAAATATTCCTGACATTCAAAAGCAGCCTATATTGCTACCTCGTCACAGCTAACTTATGGAACTGATAATTCTGGACGATCATTATGTGAAAATCTATGCAAGCTGTTGAGAACGGAAAAAGATTACCAATTCATTTCTTCCCTAAAACTTCTCTGGCAAATTAACATAACTCATATTTCAGCTGAATCCTTTTAGAAATGAAATATCTAAGCAATTAAATAATACTCTCTTGTTTTCTGCTGGTTTTTATGCCTTTCATTTTAACCAACAACAAAACAACCAAGGATAAAATACTATCCATAGAGTAATCACTGCTGTTCTTAACACAAGCCTTCCATTGGTGCAAGTTATAACTAAACAAAACTTCTGGTTTCTTTGTTATAAAGATACTATCCTATTCGAAGGGTACTTAAGAAATGTATGATATGTAACTGTCAACGAGCAGTATCAGTAAAATAACTGATAGGATGTCTCTCTCTGCAGCTCGGGTACATCTATCTCGTCCTTTCCTTCGATGTGGTCCTGTCACACTTAAAAATTGTAAGGGAAGTAACAACATCAAATTCAAAGGGCACATTGCACTGTTTGTCTGTATATTTAGAGTTGTGAGTGACTTGTCAACCCCTGCATTTATTGCAGCACATTTGAGTTTTGTTGCAAGTCTTGGCAGACCTAGTGACATATTTAGCGGTTGCAATACAAATATTATAGGCACTGCTAGAGAACTACAGAGTTATTTGAAGTGATCAAACCAAGGGAGCGTCAAGTATCTGTTGGGAGATGTGTCGGTAAACAAGGAATTTCTTGACACTACAATTCCCTTGCAACACCACAACAGAGAAGACTTTGGGAAGCACAGGTCAAAAGCATGAAACACCATTTACATCGAACTTTGGAGGGTAGTTCACATAACTTTTAAGAAATGTACACAGTGTTGGCAATGGTGGAATCATGTATGAACTCTAGACCTCTATCAAGTGACCCAAATGATTTACACAGGATATTTCTTTATCGGAGAATTCATTCTAGCCATCTCACTTGCCGGTGAAGAGAGATGTTCAATCATTTGGCAAAGTGGCCATTAGTTAAGCGATTAGTTCAGAATTTCAGGCGGAGAGACAGTCGGCTAAATATCTGTTCAGAATCGTACTAAATGGTTGTCTAAGTAGCCTAATCCTCAGTCAGGAGGCACGTTCTTTGTTAACGGTAGAAGTTGCATGGACAGCAGGGAAAATTGGAATTCATTACTAACACATTTCCTGGGGAAGATTGACTTGTGCATACAGTGATTATGAAAACAAGGACTAGAGTCTTTAAAAGAACTATAACTAAATTAGTGCCATTGCCTTTCCAGACCTGAATGACTGATTCAGTTGGAAACGCTAAACAATTGTAGTTCTGTAAACACATGTCAACAAGGTGGGCGGAGTGATTAGACTGCTACTATCTATGCATTTAGTCTCTTTATGTAATGGTTTGGGAGCCATGTTCACTTTGGTGCCGTGTTCTCTTTGGAGGCCATGTTTTGTTTTGGGGAGAAATTGCATGAACATAAGGTTTTTTTATATTTTTATTCATGCAGCCTACCTGCATTTTCACAGCATTGTTCATGAAACTGATTCCTTCGAAATCCATGAAGTACACTCATAAACTAGGGTAGTAAATTGGTACGCCAACTGGAGACTTGGCCAGTAAGTCCTGGGAAGTGAAGACGAAAAGACTCTTTCAAGCACTCTGCCCTCAGTCTATAAATAGAGGGTTTCTCTGAAGAAATGTGTTTTTCATAGTGTGGTGAAAAATATCGAGATATAAAAAGTGTAAGTGTTTACAAATTGACTGATAACTATCCTTGACCAGATATTGTGGACAATGTCATCACAAGGAACATATTTCAGTGTGTACTGTCTCAAAAATCACCCCATACAGAGCCCAGGTGAAACAAGATGTCAGCAAGTTCATTAAAAACATTAAAAAAGTTCTCAGACACTGTCGTCCAGAAAATGCTTACAGATATGAATGGTGAAACAAACTTTTCAGATTATTCTGGTTCAAAGAAAGTGCTAGTTCTAAAAAGATTCATTCACGTGGAACGAGTCCAGAGCCATTCTGAACCACAGATAGGCAACTCTTCCCTCCAGTGGTAGTGTGAAGGTGGAAAATGTGTACGAAAATTGAGGAAATGGAGGCCCTCCAAGTACAGTTTTCAAGAATTCTCCTAGTAGATGGTTCGATATTAACCTATTTGAGATTTTGTATGGAATTTCCGGTACAACATATTAAAAAAATTGAGAAAAAATGTTTCTGAGCTGGAAATTGTTATTGGCGACAACCTTGCATGCCGTTTTTCTCCACAAGTCAGTTTTCTGAGAAAAACTATATTTACCTAACACCATTTCTCCCAAATGCCATATATTTCATGCAACTCCGCGATGTTGCTGTTGTTGCTCCATTATAGAAGTGGTGGACCATGCTAGATGCTTGGAAAACTGAAACACATTTCCAGACACGTGTTCTAATGCAGCGATATTTAGCACTTTGGAAGTGATTATGGGTTAATATTGAGGGATCCCTTTACATTAATTTGATTTCTGGGTTTGAGCATGTGGTTTTTGCGCATTTAACCCATCTGATGATTTGGAAGATGTGTCGAATTGAGAATGTGATGCTTAGAGTTCAGAGACAATGAATGGGAAGGAGACTTAATAAGAGTCTTGTTGCACACCTGAAAGAAAGAAGAGGATATGAAGAAACTGACGACTCGCAAAAAAAAGTGAAGCTTGGTAAAAGAATCAAAATTGGTGAAGAAACTGGGTAGAACTAGTAATGTTGACGATCCGGTACCTACGTTTTCTGTATGCTCTAGAGCAAAATATTTGAATATTTAAATTTTTAAACAAAAGGTACAAATGGATATAGAAATAAAGGTAGTCAAATTATGATTCAAAGTGTGGTATCTGTAAAATAAGTCTCTGTCTAATATAGGGAAGACACACTTGATAGTAATATACCCAGTGTAAAGCATGGAATTATGGGTTTTGTAATAAGAACAGTAAAGCCTTCTACTGCACATGTCCTAAATGAGGCGATTCTTGTGACTATGAATTGTAGATGATAAGTGAAGATGATACTTATTTTCTCTATACTCCTCTTTCGATTTCTTTAGTTGTAGATGTTCAAAAACTGAATTGTAAACAACAGTTAGAGAAATTCTGAAGGAAAGTACTGTCGAATGTTAAATATGTTTATATTTTGGGCCTTAAAACACTTTAAACCTATAAGTTTTTTTTTTAAGTTTTTAAACTATATTCCAACCACGAAGTGTTTTATTGTGTAAATTATTGATTGTACTCTATGCTCTGTATGTCTGCCCGAATATTCAGATGTGCTTTGAGCATAAACAGTATGTCCTAGAAAGTTGCAACAAGGGGACCTTTTTTGTTACACAGATCTCATTTCTTTATAAAACATCTTTAAATGTTAGAAAATCACAATGGTAAAATAGTTGTATGAAATTAGAGGGTAACCACGCCTTCTATTTCCTTAAGGGTTGCAGATAACAACCTGTATTTGCTGTTGGTTTCAAGATCCCAATAGCACAAAGCAATGCTGTAAACATAGTGTTTTGTGTTATTTAGCTCCCAATATTTTGGGGAAATATGATTTTAAATTGTAATATTCAGAGGCTCATAAAACCCTTAATATTACATTTTGGCGACAAGGGGAAAACATATTTTATGTTAGTTTTTTCATAAGGAATCACCTGCCGAAGTTTGTTGGTTTTGTTCAGGAATATCCTGTGTGTGTGTGTGTGCGTGTGTATGTGTGTGTGTGTATATATATATATATATATATATATATATATATATATATATATATATATATTCGTAATTTTCTGAAGGTTCTCAGACTGTGTGTCTAATTTCATTTCTGCTTTGTAAAATAGTATTACTGCACACACTAAATTAAAATCAGTGGAAATTTCACAGCTTCAGTAAGATGCAACAATTTTCACTGTTGAATCTGTCGTTTCGTCAGTGTTGACTGGTGATGAAAAATTGAGAAAAACAACATATTTAGGTAACACATGAATTAGCATGAATTTTTCACTACTTAATCACGACAAATAAAATACTGTTTAATCAGTTGTTTAAAAATTACAGTTACCTAAAATCCCTAATTAAGAATTGATTGTGTAATAATAGCATATCCCCATGTACAAAGCATGCATGCTACAATTTCTTTTTGCCCGTAAATCAAAAAGAATAGAATGATGAAATATTTCTTAATCCAGTGTTGCGGTCATTATGGTACATATTGTTATTAAAACTGTGAGACAAGTTTTGACATTTATTTATAATTTATAGCTGATTATCATTCGAATGCTAGTCGTTAACTGTAGAATATTTCTAAATGGTAACGGCACCAACGAAGCATGTACTGGAATCTATATCGGATGTCAGCAGAATCAGTGGTCCGCAGGTCTGTCATATTTTAATCATGCATTAGATGGAGACTGGGTTATGTAGCGTAGCTGGATGTGCGTCTACGTACGGACGGTGATTGATCCCCTGTTAATTCATTGGTGCAAGTTGTCTTTGTCTAGACGTTTCTAATATCAATTTCTTAACTAAATTGTAAATATAAACAGCATTTAAACTTTAATTTATTACATATTGTACCAATAATCTATGGGTAGTTTAAGATACTTTCAATTCTAACCATTATCGAAAAATATATTATTTTACATTTTAATCTCTCAGGCTAACCGTACATGACGGCGAAATTTCTGCTGTCGTCTGTTATACCCAGTGGTACATTACTTTGCTCATTCAATGGAAGTAAAAAAGTACGAATAATGTACTAATTAAGTAAGAATTCGCATAATACTGAAAGAATAACATCAAACCACCAAACTATTAGCTGACAAATCTCAGATAGCATGAGAGCGTTTTCAATAAATCCAGAATAAAAAACAGTTTTCTTATTATGTATTGATTTAAGTTTCAGAGCAGTGTTTATATACAAAGTAATTGCAAAAATATATGCACAAATAATATTTCTTAAACAGTGAACACAAACTTACAGTGTGAATCAACGTTTATCTTCGCACCATTAGTAACGTTACCTGAATATTTCATGACCACTTTTTGGAGGGTACACACTCAGTTATTGTACGTTATCGTTGGATATTCGATTCGCAAGGTTGTGAAAAAAAGGTCAAATTTATTTTTACTGTAAACTCAATATAATCGAAACACATCTACGCGTCAGAGTTTTGAGTAGTTTAATTACGACGTATATATAAACCTAAAGAATATTAGGGAATTTCGAAGTTGAACTCCTAATAACGCTAAAATAGACAAAACTGGATTTAAAGTTTTAATTTTCTTACATGCGTGCTGGCAGTGACGGGTTTTTGTTCTTTGATGTACGGTTAATACCGACGTCTAAAAAGGAATTTCCAGACTGATTAAAATGTAATTAAAACGTTTTTAAAATGTTGCAATTTACTTTTAAGAGAAATCTTGATATCGATGGATTATTTTATTCTAATTTTTTTAAGTGTTGTAACCAATGGTTATAAGATTGGTTCCAAGTTTCGTTTAGTAAAAATATTCTTTTATGATGGTGAAAGGGTAAAAAAGGGATTATATATAATTGCAGGCTATACAAAGTGTTACATCATATTAGGAAATACAAAGATAAAGGAACAACAGTCGTTAAACAACTGCAGTAACTATCCTTTAGATACAATCGGGCATTGCAATGACAAAAATTTTACGATTTAAAATTGACATACAGAAATTGCGTCACAAGTTAACATAAACATGCTTTAAACCTGCTGATAATGAACTGCTGTGGCTGTCCATGTGAAACACTGACCTAAGTCTATCCCTGCCACTCTTAATGACTGCCCCGAGCCTTATTTATAGTAATAGCAAAACATACCTTGAAGATGAGAGACTATTAGAATAATATAGTAATACACATGGTATGCCTACTTGTTTACTTCGAGTACAACCATTGATGACAGTGTGAGAGCACGAACGTATAGTTGGACGTTTATTAAAACTAAAACATAAAGTTACTTGGATCATAAATGTTGTACAATAGGTAACGACATAACTGAATAATGTAAACTTCCCTCTAATTATGTTTCTCAGTAACTGTATTTGGATTTTCGGATCGTTTGCTTTGAAATGTTTAACAAAGTCTACGTTTCCCCTCTGGTATAGAGTTATTTTATCAGTATACTAACTGATTTAATTATTGTTCATATTTGGGCAAGAATATTACTGAAGCAAGTAACATCTCGATGTCTCAAGCATAAATCTTAAGCAAAAACCGCATTGATACCTAAAGTTCCGAGGAGTTGATTACAAATCGAAAACACGTTTGACTCTTTTTACCTCTTTATGCTCAAATTCGGGATAATTACTTAAATAGTAATTAGTGTACTTACGCAGATATAATTCTGAAGCAAAGAGAAATTCGACATCTCAGTCGGTTCGATAGGTACTGGAATAATCGAAAACACAATTTACATCTTTTCATCCTCTAACTATCGAATTTAGAAACGTCTTGAAGCCCTATCTAAAACAATTATATATTTATTAACTTGAAGTAAAATTCACGAAGATAGCCAATTGGGTTCGAGTGATATAAATGATTAATAACATAAACGAAATCCACACTTTTTTTTCTCCTTGGGAGTCGAATTTCGAAAAATCCTGACAGAAACACAATTTTGAAGCTAAAATCAGCTGTGTATTCCGTAGGGTTCGATAGCTATCGATAAATAATCGAAGACACATTCCAGGTCTTTTCAACCCTTTAAAGGACGAATATTGAATAATCCTGAAATTGGCTAGTAGGCATTTTACGACTATAGACCTCCACGAGCTATGTCGACATTTTTGAAAACATATTTCATCTCTTTCACCTCTTTAAGGGTCGAATTTAAAAGTAAATTTCCTTCTTTGTGTTCGCCTATCACTTGAGGGGAATCCACATAACAAATTTTACCTTTATATTTCTAGTGGTTAGGACTGCATCTTGATATGTCAGTCAGTCAGTGAACTCTTTAACATAAAATATGAATTACTGTGTGAAGTTATTAAGAGGCAGATCGAAGACGTAATTTCTCGACGGACGATTTCACTAAAATGGTTTGTCGTTCGATTTTTTCTAAATTTGTCAGTACCTACTACGTTTGTAGAAGTCTGACCAATATACAAACTAAACATTTATGTAAACGAATTATGTGACATATGTCATGCTAACTAAACATATTGCAGTTTAGTTTACATCTGTTGATTTGTAACATTCAGCTATGCATAATAATATATCGAATAGGGTATTTTATATTTTTTAATTTTTTTACCAAAAATTGTACAGTAATTCCGGCATACACTAGTAATTGCAGTTGCTTCTAGTACATGTTTTTTGTTTGTCAATGTTTAGATGCTTCCCAAAGCAAAGGGAGCTAATTACGGTATTGTACTATTTTAAATTACTCATTCGTAGCCAATAGTCGTAAATTAGTTTCTAATTTGTAAAGCTACCTTAATTTTTTTTCGTTTCGGAGCTGAAATTTTGTATTTTTGCTAACTTTATTTCAATTAATATGGTTAGAGGAACAAAGTAGGCTAATTATTTTATTTTTCCAGTTATGTATCATGTTTCCTATGTATTGTTTTATCCGCCAATTGACAGTTTACAGGACCGAAATAATTGCTGGCGCGTAACAGCAAGCATTTTAAATGCTCAAATCAGCAACTAAGAGTTCGTCGAAAGGATTCTTTTTTCTCGTCTGTAATAATTATTTCGCAATTTTGTCAACTTCGAAAGTGCTTTGGCATCATTATATGACATTGTTTTGTAAAAGCCTTCACCAAATATTATTATGAAGTATTATTGTTAACTATGCCAAAATTACTACTTTAAAAGTAAGAAACAACTACTGCTGAATATTTTATGTCTAGTTTATCTGGATATAGAATATTATGGTTGAATAAATTTTAAGTGAATAATTTAAATAATTCTCACAGTACTACAATACAGTCCATTTTATTCAGTATACTTTATTTGGCTATAAAGCATCATTTTACAGACGCATACATGAGCTTAAGTTATTGATGAAGATGATGTTTTTAGGAAATACAGTACAAGTTCTTTTGTTTCCACCAGAGCCATCTACTGAGAACCACGAGCACTAAAGGTAAGGACTCACGAACATACCCGAAGGAAGAAGGTTCCAATTTTAAATTTACAGCAAATCATTTCGCACCGGCAGTAGCCCTAAAGTCACTAGCCCCAAAGTCAGTAGCCCAAAATCACTAGCCCTAAAGTCAGTACCTTAAAATCACTAGCCCAAAAGTCAGTAGCCCTAAAGTCACTAGCCCTAAAATTATTTTAGGGCTAGTGATTTTAGGGCTAGTGATTTTAGGGCAAGTGACGTGTACCCGTCATGATACATGTAAACATGCTTTACGAAAATGACAAAATTAATGTATCGAATTTGTTGCAAATACTTTGTCTTGCCAGTCATACATGTACAATGTCAACCGAATGTATTAAATATGTTGCAAATATATTTTGCAAGAGTGTGGATGATGTAAATATATTTCTTGATTTGTCAGCGTACATGTGCATATAGGCAGAAGTTATGTATGCACATATATTGTGTTCATTACACGTATATACGCGTTTATATTTTTGTCGGACCATTTTGTGTAAACGAGTGTTTTTGTAAAAAAGGCATGTACATTTATGCCAGCTAACTGTTTGGAGAAAAAAGTGAATTCAATAAATATGTGTAGCAAAATATATATAAATATATTTTTATTTCAGTATAAAATCAACACAGTATAATTTCTGTTCAGAAAAAATTATAATTCAAAAAGTTATATAGTAAATTTTGTCATATTTACATGGCATCGTGTAATAGTACTTTTCACGAGAGAAAGAGAGAGAAGGAACGTACCATATGAAGCTACCAAAGAAATTATTTTCCCACTAAACGGTTACGATTGACTATCAATATGCTGACGTGAAATAAACTACGTGCATCAGAAAAGAGTGATTAATACTTTATAGTGATACATATGAAGACATAGTCACAGACTGTTGCGAAGATCTGAATCGTCAGATAGCTGGGGAAGAAAAATAATAATAAAGAAGTCCCAGAGGTCTGCAGCCACCCCTCACAGACAAGGAAAGTTATTGACAATACAAACGGATAACATATTTAAATGTATTAGACGAAACGCGAAATATTTTCGTGTAATTAACTCATTGGGGACAGAACATAATCTCACAGTCTTAAATCACGTCAAAACGCTTCTAACATCTGTGTATGGTGGAAATGAATCCGAGTATATGATGTCAATACACAATATGCCTCCCTCCACTGTCTGTCTTACGTAGTTACTCGCAAAATCAGGTCTCTGCGTTATCCTTAATCACCTCGAGCCTTGTGCCACTGTAATTAACCCCGGACTGACTTGCAATCAGGTAAATCACAATTCTCATTGTCGCTCCATCTTACATCTGAAGTTCTAGCTATACGAATTCACATTTTTTTTAAAAAAAGAAGGCAATTTTAATCGATTCTGATCCCCTGACGAAATTAGTTTCATCACAAAAAAAACCGAATGGGGTATCACTGGCCAACAAGGTATAATGCAGCCATAATTCGTCTCTTCCCCTTTCTTCTCTTACTTTAAACAACTGCTATGTGGAGGGGGGTGAATGAAAAAACCAGTTATAGGACCGCGTCATGTGTCGATCTTAATTCTCATCCTTCTAATATTTGGCAAGCGAGGCGAAAGTGCCGCATTTTTAAAATTAATTCCAGCTCCCCGCTGTTTTTCTAATGAGTTTTCCCCCAGCGGCCTTGCGAATGGAGTGGTCGGAGTGTTTGCCGACGCAGGAGACTGCCGTGTCTGAGATGTCGCTCATAAAAATAACTTTTAAAGCGCTAACTAAGCACAAATATAATCCCCTCGCATGCTAGTTGAATTCATCAGTCATGTAGCAGACACTGGCAAGTCACTCTGACACCTGTCCCGATCACGGCTATCTGCAAACAAAATGGTAAAATATTTCATTGTACTGTAATTTTTAGCTTGGTACTTTCATCTATGCTACGGCCTTGAGTTCTTATTCTATCTACGGCGCAAATTAAGCTTATGTGTACGGGATAGCTGGAAGGCCCTCGCCAATGTTTTGATCGTAGCTCAGGTCTAAGTGTCTGGTGTTAGCAGCTAATCGGAGTAAATATATTTATATATTTCATTTTTGTTTGTATTAGATTTATAAACAATATAATCAATAAGACATATGTGTGTGCGTTTTCAGTTTACGTATCGTATATCGGTATTGTGACTCCTTTGCAGACGTAAATGTTGACAGGGAGTAGTCGTGGCAACACCCAGCCTTACGAGTTGGTTGTTTATATTTAGAAAATATTATTTATAACAATAATATAAATATTATTTTTAATATTACTGGTAATTTACATAGCCCGCGTAATCAGTTCGTGATCTGTCTCAATTCCACATCACGGGACGTCTAGCGAAAAAGTGTGAACGGGCATTTCGTCAGAGCGGATCCCCTACATAACTGTAAATGAGTACTGATATCCCCGAATATATTAAAAAGCAAATGTGCAGTTATCAACCCACTCAGTAATAACGTAAAAGATACAAATGGTCAGTGTTGGCTAGATTTTTAAAAACATCGTATCCAGAGTGAGTAGATAAGATTTAAGCAGAATTGTAAACTAAATGTGATATTTACGAACTTATACCAACACACCAAATTTTAATTTTTTGATCAGAACAACACACACAAGTCTCAGAGAATGAGTACTTACTCAATGCTTAAGGTAAATATATACCAGTACGTGTGACCAAGAAGTAAAAACCTTCACATTTAGATTTTATTTTGCTGAAGACAAGAAAAATGCATCATTGATGTTATTGAAGATAATTTTCAGGAACAGTAAAGTTACAGCCAACATCACATAGTGTCTAACGAATACGTATGCAAGCATTGCTACCAGTACGAAAGTAATTATTATAGTACGTTATCAAACACTAATAGCTAGTAGATTAGTTGTCATCTCGAACAAAGTTACAATATAAACTCTATGCCACGACAGGGATTCGAACCCTGGACCATTAAGTTAAAATCCAAACACTCTAGCAATTAGCTACCGGCGCTTAATTCGAAGAAAAATAGAAAAGTATGGAAGAATTTAACATTTCGCACAAATATTCAGGCATACGTTTATGTTAACTTTTAGCTACACTGTATATGCATGTTAGATATATCGCATTTATAATGTTTAAATAGCAGTATAAATGTGTTACGAAATCATTATTTTTTAAAGAAACACAAGTAATTCGATCCTTAAAAGTTAAGGAAAAATAGAAATTCAGCAACTATTAAAGTTTAAATTATATATTTTTTAAACAAAATTAAACACTTTACTAAAATAATATTTTCTACCTGTCGGGGGTCAGAACACAGGATCTTTATATCACAGAGAAAATTTTCTTTCTTATATCTTCTCGATCTTAGTATACAGTAATTTCGCGAACGTGCATTTGAACTAAATCTAGATCATTAAAGCTCTTAATGCATTCGAAGTGTAGAAATACGTGCTGAGATAAAAAAAAAACATTTAACTTACTTGCGATAGTACTTCTTGGAACACTTTTGAGTACTTCAACGCCTGCCACGATATGAAATCAAATTTTAGGTATGGAGGGGAGAGTAGTTTTTTCCTACTTACTAAAGAAAAGCACATTACACAACTCTATTGCAATAGAATCCTCGAAACTTATGCAGGGACATTACATATGTACAGCTTCTCGGGTTGTATTATTAACGATTAAGGCGAATAGAAGTACAAAGCATGCCCTTTGTTGAAAAGTATAAGACGTGGAGGGGTGCTGGAGGTCTGAATGTCATGGAGCAATAACTTATTAAATGCATGCTTACAAAAAATTTGCATTTGCTAGTGGGGTACGCAACCCATATTTGTATTCAGCACAATTTTAACTATCTCGCTGTTTGCAGCACAAGGGAGAATTTGCGATTTTAACATAATAGCTAAATTAATGCTATTATTTTTAATGCATTTAGTCAGTTCAACATTTTATCGAAACTATCACACCCAAACAAGTGTGCAACTCTGGTGTTGTGTTATTCATCACGCCTTTAAATTGTTTTTACATCTGATTGGATACTTGTGGGAGAAAATAGGATCATATAAGACTTTATCTTATCCGTATCTCAGCGTCCAACATACGATTTGCATTTGATTATTTCTTGTAGACTAGGGTAAATACATAAAAGCTTTATGCGAAATGCTTGTCAGTAACCAAATATGTGTTTGTGTGTGTCCCACAATTCTCGACATCTCAAGCATTCTTATAGAAGCAAGTAAGCTCATGAAATAATGTATAACATTAAAAGTAAAATCAATATCTGAGATTCTTGCGATGTTGTTACTTCATAAACTTATTCACTAGTTCGCGTAGCTCAACTGGATACGTCAACTGTATAGAGTTCACCGCTTCACATATGAATATTTCTTACGAAAGTACTTGGAGACATGCGAACATGTTAAATACAAGAAATGTGTTTCATGTTGTCGTTCTTTGCCTACATGTTTTATAGTTTAAATTTGACATGCTAACTAAGTGGAGGTTTTGGTACCAGAACCAAGAAAAACTATTATAATGGCGGGCGGATTACATCGGCAGTTTACAAATGTGCATTTCTATATATCAAATTTCCACAAGAAAGAAATTTAAGGGATAATTATTTTGTCAGATGCCTCAACTCTGGTTGAGTCTGCAGTCATCGATAAATAGTGCTTAAATATTGTTGCACATATCTGGAAGCTCTTATTTGTAACTGTACGAAATAATTGTTTTATAAGCTGATTAAAATGTATATTATTTCCACGCACGATACCTACTTACATCCCAAGTGTGTCCCTCACAACTGATACTGTTAACTTTCGACTGTCGTCAACATCTGCACATGTATTTTCGCTTCATAAATTAGCCAATAAACTCAAGTATGGTGTGCGTCCAGTTCACGGTTCTCATTATCTCTATCGGGGAAATCTCTGCTGATGACCTTCTTAATAAAGTTGTGTGCAACGTCGCTCGTCTGGGGTGCTTCCGTAAGGTCTAAGCCATCTCTTGCCTGCATGATCCTAGTATTCTGATGTTGTTATACCAATCGATGTTCGAAGACTTTTGGATGGATATGTAAGTGACCAGGGATATAAGGAAACTGTAGTAGCGCAGTCGCTCAGTTATTATTCAGCCTCAAAAGTGTAAACATATCCTCTTGCAGTGAAGATGGACAACGTGCAGCGAAGTTGTTCTTACTGCAAGAAGCAGTTTACGAAGAGCAACTTAAAAAGGCATCAGAGTACATGCAAAGGCATCAATCCTCTACCTGTCCTGCAGTATCTGAAGAAAAGTTATTCAATACCATCAGCGAAGACTTTCATGAAAAATTCGAGAGGACCAACAACTGCTGACACTCTTGCAACTACTGTGATCAGACGTTCACGTATGGTCGCGATGCAAAACGACATGGAATTAGCAAATGCAAGATACACCCTTCCCGTACTGCATATCGTTGTGATAAGTGCCAACGAGTGTTTGCACGCACAATCTACATAGGCATAAGAAAATATGTACTACTACGAAAGACAATGTGATGTCTTGCGATGTAACTGAAACTAGCACTTCGGGGAATGCGGACGTAAGTGCTGTCTCATGTGTGTCAAGATATTCGTGCCGATACTATGACAAGGATTTCAGTAAAAATTGCAATGTACGACGACACGAGAGAACATGTACGAAGAAGACAGTACGTACCGCCACGGGACTCTGCAGCTTGACTCTGGGATGTTACAAGTGCGGTCGCCAGTTTCATACGCGGAACAGTCAAGACGGATTCTGCTACAATGAATGTAACAAGCATGTAAACATATGTAAAGCTAAGGCTCTTACGCGTGTACATGCATAAAATACGTCAAATGCTAATGGATTCACATTGAAGGAATCTGCTTTTCCGGGTTCTATGAAGACATACATTGCAGAAAATATATCCGAATGTGCGGAAAACATTTGTACATTTCTTGACAATATGAAAGCAAATCTAATATGTGAACTTACGACGGAGATGGAAAACAATGATTCTTTGAAATATAATGTATGGTTAGAGTGTGATTACACTAAACCTGAGTCAAGTCATAACGAACAGTGCAAGAAAGCTTTCAGGACAACAAACGTCCCTATTTATAATTCAGTTGACATCTGAAGCAGCATTGAAAACAGTATACAGAAAATTTGTCGTGAGGAAGAAGAAATGACTATGAAGGGGTTAGGTTGGACACTAGCTGCCGTCAACCATCTACAACTGAGAACAAATGAGTTAGATCCATTACAGATCTCGCGCAAAAATTATTAAGGCCTCTACGCGACTTGAGTCTGCAACCATCGAGTTACTGTATCATGTATGTGAAAATAATTAATATGTGAAATAAACCATTTTAATTAACTGATAAAACTGTTATTCAAAGGTACCATCCATCAATCACGTTCCCCTGTCCCTAGGGAGGGAAGGCAGGTAGCAGCTGGGTATTAACTCGCTATACCTGTGTGAAGTCGTTCAGTCGGGCGTTTGCCGTCGACGGAGATAGTCTCGTCTCCTGCCTACGTGGATCGCTGACATTACCTTGATGGCAAACTGTAAGAACTAACAATCATTACAACTCTGCTTCTATCATAACACCGAACAAAGGAATAATACTTTAACAATACCTATTCGAATTAAGAAAAACCAATATTGTTACCCCCTATTGTAATACTTAAAGACCATTTAGGCAACAGCACATAACCACTACGCAGTAAAAAGTGCAGTTGGTTCAAATTGTGTACTTTTTAGGTCTCCGATTAGTCCTAAAAATTAAGCAGGGTAAATTTTTGACTACACGACGTAAAGACAGAGAAGTATGCTTTCAATTAGATACTATACATTAAACTTTGAATAGCATATAATAAAACACTTTCGCGCCATATGTCTAATATCTAATCTTCTTAACAATCCAGTATTTACGGAACTAGGGCACTAAATATATTCTTTATAAAGATATTTTAGTTATTCTGATTTCATAGTTCTATAATTGAGTCGCATTTCTGGCGAGAAATGTGCTGATACGGAGATTAGCAAAGATTCATTCGTCAATGACCTAGTCAGGATACTATTTTTGAGGTTGTCCTCTAGTGCCACTCTAAAAACATATCACTTTTAAATCGTAATGTGTAAGCGCAGACTTTTATTTAAAAAATACCAATTGTAGAACTTAATTACATAATATGATGGTAGATAATATAAAATAATATTAATTTTAAAATGTATAGGCCTACGCTGTATGCCACATTTTTTAACTTTTGCTACGTTTCGAGGCATGCTCAGGATCCAAGAACAACTCACGTTTTCTTTCAGTAACACTAGTGTTTAACCTGTAACCTATAAATTATCTTTAGAAAGAGAAGAAAATGATTCGCTCGTTCAATGTCCTGTATAAATACTTTGTTAATTGCATTCGACCAAATATCTACAGTTCTGCAAATACTGTTAAATGAACGCAACGAAATGAGCTGCACACCAACACTTTCAAATCTGTGAGTTGTGTACTTTTTCCTCCAAGGTATTTTATTTCGCGAGCTGCAGCACGCGCCTTAGATTCGCACCTGTGCTTGGCGCCTGCCTGCGATTTAGTGCGCCTGCAGAAAATGCCGAACATACCCGAACAGGATTTTGGAATATTTTGGACCCTACGAGTGCGCTCATTTATTCTGAACAGCACTGTACGTTAAACGGTGGTTTTGAATCCATCTTAAAAGTAGCTTAAATATGTGAAACTAAATTAAACTTAAATAATGTTTTTTTTCAAATACTTATTCCTGTCATAAATTATAAGTTTTGTTTCAAAACAATTAAATAATAATTATTTACTGCTGGCATTTTTGAGTATTTCTAGATTATTTCGTTTTCTGTACCAAATCTAAAAAAGCTTACATATGTTGGTGCCAACGTACGTATGTACGGTAAGTGTGGTTGTAAATCAGGCTCAAGTCAGTTTCCATCAGTCATAGACCGTATGTCGACTCCCAGAGATGTATATATACCATGCCATAACGATGCCCTGATCATTCTCATAGCTCGGGAATGCAACCGGATGCCGCGAAACCTCCAGATGTAAGAACAGCCTTCCACGATAGCCTATCACTAATTTATCACTTAAACCCAAACGTGAAGAAAAGGCTTTCAGTCCGAACTGATGACGTCATTGCACTTTGTAACTGGTGTACCAGGCTAAGTGTTTCAGGTGAGAAATAAGTAGGATATGAGCAAAAAATTGTAAGTACTTTTAACAAGTGCACGAGATATCTCTGCTTAATGTGTTAGAAAATGTTTGTTTGAATAACCTTCAGTCCATGATCGTAGTTAGAGACGTACATCATTAGGAAGCATGGAACGTGTGCCTGTGAAAATATAATTTTGTTATTTACTAGCTGCTGTGAGTCTACATTAAAATAAAAAATAAATAAATAAATAAAAAACATTGCTCTCATAACATCATATTGCAACACTTATGTGATTTAACGGATTGAAAATAAAAGTGTCAGCCATCTCAAAAGTGTGGTTGTTTACTGCTACAGAGCATTAAAAATAACATACAAGTAGGACACATTAAATGTCCTTGGATCATCATAGAAAAAACTCGAGATTCCTTGCGGCGACTGGACATACTTTGTCTACATAATGTTGAACACGATTTGGGAGGCGGGCTTTAGTCCGGTAGCTCTTCCCCTTAAATCCGTCCCTTGACTGGGCTGCAATTGCCTCACATTGTAATATAATTAACACATTTCTTATAATTAATACATGCTGAATATAGTTTGCAAGCTACTTGAGAAACAACATTTTCTGTATTAAAATGTTTTCGTGGTAAGTATTGTTTCAAAGATATTTAGACTACTGGTGCACATAATGAAAAAAATTAATACTATAAAAAGGTTTAAAAAATAATGTTTATTAATTTTTAAACTGATTTCTAACCAATCATGAGTATGATTTTCATGGTTTCATAAAACATTTTTGAAAGAAAAAAAATGCTGTTGAACTTTAATTATAGGCTGCATGATAATTAGTACCACTCTCTTATTTCACCACAAGTCCTGCTTGTATTTATTTGAACAAAAGTTAAGTGGATAATATTCACATTACACCGAATTGCTAATAGCAATTTATAGGCTGTTCAGGAGTACGTGAGCACTGAAGATTTAATCTTCAAAAATATCACTAGCCGTTACTGCATTGAATTCAGTAGTCCCGTATATTTTTCTTTTTAAATAAAACTACAGAAATAAGCTCAAATTAAATACACCTCCTGAATTTCATTTACTTTAAAACTTTGCACACATGTAGTACTTTGTATTCTGACTTGATTTTTGTATATTTTGTTTACCCCCTATTCATAATTTCAAAATGGCGGCCACTTCAACATTTTTCGATCAGGTTTGATGTCTAAGGAACTATACTTTATAATTTCATCGAACTTGGTAGAAATATACTAAACACAAACCTGACTTGACTTTTGTGCACTTCATTCATCCAGTGTTCTTGTTTTCAAAATGGTTGCAATTTTTATATTTTTATCATAGTATTACATATCTAAGTAAATGTATTTCAGAATTTCAGCCAAATTTGGAACACAAATATTACATGCACAGCTGACTGTACTATTGTGTATTTCGATCATCCAGTGTTCTTACTTTCAAAATGGCGGTCACGTTTACATTTTTTTGCACAGTATTACATACATTAGGAAATATTTTTTTAGAATTTTACCAAACTTGGTACACATATACTACATACAAATCTGACCTGACTTTTGCTTATTGCGTTCGTCCGGCGTCCATTTTTCAAAGCGGTGGCCATTTGCATATTTTTAAAATAGTATTAATAGCTTGGGAAATGTATGTCATAATTTTACCATACTTGGTGCACATATACAGCGTACAAAGCTGACTTGAATAATGTGTATTTCATGATCATGTGTTCATATTTTCAAAATTGCAACCAAACATGGTTCACGTATACTACATACGAAGCTGACGTAACTTTTAAGTATTTCGTTCACCCGTTCTCATATTTTCAAAATGGTGTCCATTTTTATTTTTTTAGCATATTATTCCTTATCTTAGAAAACAATTTTTTTTCTTCAGAATTTCACCAAACTTGTTACACATAGCCATGGGCGTTACCAGGAATTATTTCAAGGGGGGGGGGGGGGCAAAGATTTAGAAATGTTAGTTTAGCTATCATAAAACTAATCTATTATAAGCAAAAACATACTTTTTGCAGCGTCTGACGAGACAGACCATTGTTTTGCAGCATTTCACGCAAATTAAGACATTTTCACAGTGCCTGACACAATTAGTGACTTTTTTGTAGGGTCGCCAAATTCCAGGGGGGGGGGGTAACTGCCCCACCCCCCTTGGCCCCCTTTCATGACGCCCATGCACATAGCTGATTTGACTTTTTTGTATTTCGCTAGTTCTGTGTTCATATTTGTTAAATGGCAGCCTTTTTTATATTTTTAGAATAATGTGACTATTTGGTGAAATATTTTCAGGAAGTTCCTAATACTTGTACGCATACTACATATAAAGCTGACATGACTTTTGCCTTTCCTCGTTCATTCTTTTGTAATATTTTGAAAACGGCGGCTATTATTTATCTTTACGATTGAAAGACATCTCAAAAATATTTCCCTCAATTCTACTAAATTAAGTACTTGCATATTACTGAGTAAGCTGACTTATCTTTAGTGTATTACGTATATCATACGTCTAAATCAATGTTATTAATTACTATTCCCAGATTATGAACACGATTTTAACTTCCAGAGCTAATTTCCACCCACTTTAAGGAAAAAAAGACATCAGTTACTCTGGAAACTTCTTGTTGTGTTTGAAATACACATGTGCGTGATTCGTAACGGCAATAGAGCGTGTCTCACAGAGCCGATGCACAGAAACCATTATTCTATAGACGTTAACTCGCAGGTAATTACGATATTGGTCATAACAATTATTCAACACCCGTGTATTTAATGAGTACGTATTGTAGATAACATTTTCGAATCAATTTTTGTAGATATACACTTTGTACAAGCCTACGTAAATAAATGCACGTGTCAATGTTTATGTATGGAGCGGAAGGAAACAAACTGGCTAAAAACCGAATTCAAGCAGTGCTCTTTTGAGAGCTTACTTTATTCCGAGCGGCCTTTAACCTATATAATGCTCAGCTAGAGTTTGTCAAACAATGCGGTGATTTTGGAAAACTGTAAACCACAGCACAATCCATAAAATTTACATTTATTTGCATGGAACTTGAGTTTACTTCCACATATTGAAAGTGATGAAACAGCAAAATACTAGTAAAATTAAAATATAACCGTTTAATGCAGGGACGCCGGAAGTACGGAGAAGTTTGGGTAGCAGGAGTGTATGCAGATCAGGGGTGAGCTCTTATCCTCTGACATAAAGCAGCTGTACCGGGGAGGGGGGACGGGCAGTTTTGGATTCCATGGTGGAAAATAGCGCTATTTAATTGATTTTTTGTACAATTGGTACCAATATTAATATTTTTAAAATAAAGTTTGTTTGAAGGAAGAATTTTATAACTATACATTTTTCAAATACAAATCCTTGTCCCGTTGATTCCTGTTAATATTTATTTACAATTAAAAATGTGTGTGACAGGTAAAGCTAAAAAGAAAATATTTATGCTCGGAATTAAATTTAAATCACACAATTCTGCATTTCTGCGTGCGAATTACGTACGTATATACTTTAAATATGTAATTACGTGTGAGCTGAGAACAAATACACCACACAGTTTAGTCGTTACATTGCTGCATGTATTTATCTTAGACAAGAATAAATCATCATATTCAACCGAATAAACGGAGAAAATATAACGTAATGCTATGTTTATAACAATTATTTTATAAGTGTGTCTCCTTTGAAAATATTAAAACACGTCGATACTAATTGGTATTGCCACAAAATAATCGTTTCAAGAAGAGCAAAGTCACTAACGTATAACAAAACAATCTATACAGTTCGCTGATTATTTACATTTCATAATTTAGTTTCGAGCACACATTTATTTTCGGTCGCTCTACAAACAAACTTATTCATCTCACTACTAAGGCATAATATTTCTGTGTGCTGTTTATGTACGTACACGAAGAATTGACAGATGTGTTACGGTAGACGATTTTAAGACATTTCTGTGTGAAAACGTACCTGCACTCGCTGCAAAATACTGAATTATTTTCCTGTAGCAGCAGTTCGTAAATTTCAGAGATAATATTAATAAAGTGTTATAGTACAATATATGTTTTCTATGTTTTATTACAAATTTGTAGCAGTTTATCGGACATTTTTCGGTGCAGTTCTTCTTGGTTAACCATTATTTATAATCCTAAAAGCTGGAAAGGAATTTTCGATGCAGACATTTTTCGTACGACTTAACTGTATCGCGAGTTGGTAATGACAGAAAGTTGAAAAGTCTAGCAGTTGTGTTTTGTGTCTACCAATTTAAAGAAATAGACTATGGAAAAGTGTTAGATCTATGTTTACCAGTTAAATGTTTTACAACGTCGGAAAATAAAGTCAAGATTTTATTATCAATTTACGAATTCGGTTATTGAAACATAATTTTGTTGTTAGCAAAGTGTAAAATTCAGCGAATTGCTTCCTAGCTTCAGTTTACGAAATGTGTTCTGCTTCAAATCAATGTTTTAAATTATAACGAAAATGCCGACAATGTCAAATTTCTGAACAGTGTGCCGTGTTAAATCTCATAGTTACGAAGTCGCTGCTATAAATTCTGAGGAAATACAACACGCACAAACCTTTTCAATCATCGTCAGAATGTTCTCTGTAGTGGGGAGTGCTTAGGAGCCTGTGGCCGTAAGTTTCCGTCAACTAAACATTTGCCAAAGCCCAACTCTGTTTCTCTAAAGTGCTTAACTTCCAGAAAGAATAAAATAATTGCAATGCGTACAGACATAATTAAGAGTCATAAGACTAACTTAAATGACTTCTAAAATATTGTTAATAACCAACAATTTGAAATATGATGCCAGTAATTTTGGGCACCTGAACACTGTACATAAATTATCTGGTGTGCGGTAAGGAAGCCGTAAGTCATTCAAAATATAATGAGATTTGTGTTCTACTTGCTGTTCACTAGAAGTGGTAAGAAGGGTAAAGCTAGCTACATTTAATTACACAAAATACAGCTCTGCGTAATTACCTCTTAGACAACCTCCATATAAAATAATATGAAGGCATATTTCCAATGTTAAAAAATTGCGGTAGCAAAATTAACTGTTTGCTATCCCACTTAAAAAGTTGGGGTAGCAGCTGCTGGTTTGATCACCCGGCTGCTAGTCGAACTATGTACCTGCGAAATACTTGTCAGGTGTCTCACAGACTTAATATATCAGTGAGTGAAGAGACTTTGGTCAGCGCTGACATCGAGGTATTCAGCGCTGGTGGGGGTCACATGTGAGAATGGAGCAGCGCCGGAATGAATGGGCGGGGGAAACGGGAGATCCCCGAGAAAACCCACCGACAACTGCCATCGTCCGGCACGATTCCCACGCGCGAAAATCCGAGAATCAAACGCGGATCGTCTTGTTGGGAAGTGAGAGGTCTGACCCCTCGCGCCACCGTGGCCCCTTTTAATATATCAAACTTTACTTTAAGCAAAGTACTGTAATTGAACGTATTAATTTATGACCGTTTATAAGGTATGTAATCTGGAAACAGCACCCGGAAAAAAGCAAACGAATGCAGCCTACGCAGCATTGGCCTGGGAGCAGAGCAAGCCGACCTATATAAAATCCAAACGGTTGGGAAAACGTTGGCTGAAGAGGAAGAAGGGTGCTGGGACTCCGTATCTAATGGCAACGGTGTTCTCCGAAACATCGCAAGATGGCGTCTGCGCTGAACGAGGCGCCGCGCCGCGCAGTGTGCCTCGCGCGGAGAGTAATCTAGCTTCCCGTCATCGCCAGGAACGGAGGGGAGGTGGGCATTGGAGGGGGAATGTTGTCTGGCTCGTGGAGGAGAGACGATCTGACAGCGTACCGGAGTTCCTCGAGGAGAGTGTAGCGTGATGTCAGAGCTGAAGAGCTTATGTATGAGAATATTGATAGGTGGTTATGATGCAACGTGTGTTGTTTGGTAGCCGCCAGCAGCAAACTGCCGTATTTTACGTTCGTACATATATCGGCTTAGTTGTGTTTCTGTGCCTGTGATATGAATGTTTTGACGTCTGTTACGTGTGTATATTTGCGTCTTTCAAGTTTTGAACAAACGATTAGGGACTTGGCAGGGTAGTAGTGAATATAAGATGCGTGAGATGATTAGGTTGTTTAGCCGGTTAATAAACTGATGATATTTTATTATTGTCGTGTATTTGTTTTGTTGATGTACGTGCTCTAACACATAAGCATAACCACATTCCTAAGTATGACAGAAATGCCGCTGGACAATGGATCATCATGCGAAATTTATTTCGTTGACAGTAAAATTATTTACACTATAGGCCTACGGCTCGTGTGCGTGAGCAGGTGTGAAATACCGCCAACATAGGCTATATGTCTGACTGTTAGTGTGTTTGTGACATTACCTTGTCATGCCGCGTCGAAGACGACACGGATTATCACACTCTAAAAGTGAGTACTTTACGGTCTTATTTTAGCGTACTTATTTAAAGCAATTCGAGTTATAAAATGCCGTAGTAATAAGGTGTAGTGCACATTCTTTTTCAACCATGATTGACTGCTGTGAAACTGAAAAGCCCGTACCGGTACGATTCGAGTGTGCAGCTCGGTGTTAGTAAAAATTATTTTGAAAGTACAGTAATATCAATAAAAATGTGTTTTTCGACATTATATCAGAGGTACCTTTTAATTTCAAAAAATTTAAATAAAATTGAAAATAAGCAGTGTTTGTGCTTTAGGATACGCACCCGTCAAGTTACTAAGATATCAGTGGTATTTCATTATTTTGCATTATCACTGCTATTCAATTATTGAATGACTTATACGCGAGAATTCACGGGGAAATGCCATACAGTTTTTTCACTTCCGTAATAGGTAGCATTGGTCTACTCTAGCTATTATTTACAATCTGAGAGGCTACATGAATTAAATTCGAGCTACCCCTCTCTGTTCTGTCAAATTTTGTAATTAGTTTTTTAAACTGAAAAAAAAAAATATATTGTCTGCTCTCTTACGCGCGTATACATCCTACTGATAACGAGGGAAAGGTACGATGTCGAGTGAACGTCAGGAATACTCAATCTTTAATAAAATCTTAACTACTCATCAAAATTCGATGAAATTTTTTTGCCTAGTATATATTTAATCAGCGGACGTTTATTTATATAGCACTATGCGGTAGTATTATTTAATTTCGAGTACAAATTTAAAAACTGTCTTTAGAAAAATAAGGGCTTGAAACCACAAAATCAACAAAAATGAAAAACTGTAATTTTCATGATTTTTAATATGATAATATTTAGACCTCTCTGATAACCGAAATTTTAAAAATACTCGCGTTTTCATTTGAAAATAATTTTAACATCCATAAACCTCTCGTGTAGAAACTTTTGGACAGTAAAATTATTTGCAAATGAAAACGCCAGTATTTTTTAAGTTTGTTATTATAAAGGTCTAGATATTATCATATTACGAATTATAAAAATACAATTTTCCATTTTTGTAGATATTGTGGTTTATAGCCCCTATTTTTCTAAAAACAGTTTTTTTTTATTTCTTACTCTAAATTAAAGCATATTATCGCATAGTGCTAGATAAATAAACGTTCGCTCATAAAATGTCATTTCGGCAAAAAAATCTCATCGAATTTTGGTAAGTAGGTAGTTCAGATTTTATTGAAGATTGAGTATTCTAGTCGCACACCCGACATAGTGCCTTTCCATGCCCTTTAATATAAAATAGGCCTTGTAGTTCTACTGCTTGTATCCACAAACAAACAAATTACATCATAGTCTTGTTAATTAATAAAATATTCCATGGTGTTTATTAACACCAATGCGGGCCGAAATAGTGTAGAAAATGTTGAAAATTATAAGAAATAAAATTAATGGATATATGCTTAATTCGGATTTGGCTAGATTAAGCCTATATGTATAACACGAAAATAATAAAAATACTAAATTTACTATACGGAAATAATTTTTGTGTTGTGTTAGGCTATGTAAGAGTAAAGTACCTAATACATAAGTATTTATAAATTCTTACGAATGTACCGTATACTTAGTTTTCACGAGTTTTCGATTTTAAAGGTTCCTTAATGGGATACCTACATTTTGTACTGGTAATTGGACTGTTTAGTAAAAAAAAATACTGAATTCGGCATGAAGAAAACTGAACCTGTTTGACATTAGGAGGCGTTCTGACGTACTTATATTTATCGTGTCAATTAATTATATATTTTTTAATTTATCAGCCATTAATGCATTTTTAAACTTTTTTTGGTGGTTTATTTAGCAAATGTACCCTGTTGGTGTATCATCCAGCCAAGGAACATAAACATACCGGAAGACTAGTGTGTCGAACAAGCCACTAGCCTGAATGAGCGTGATTCAAGAGCGTGAGTCTCTGAACGAGAGAGAATAAAAGAAAATAGGGCGGGTTTTTTCCACATTGTGCTCGTGCTTTGAAATGCAGAAATTGGAGTAGGGCACTGATCTTTGACCGCTTTAGTAATTGTATTGAACTAGGCATAGGTAAGTAAAATAAGTTTGCTAATGCATTTATCAGTCTCTGAGCAAAATATATTTTTGCTACAATTTGTTTTACAAGATACTATTTACAATATAAAATCTTACATATCTTAAGGTTATATGTCTATTTCAAAATATAGGGCCTATGAAACAACAAGATTACATAGGGTACGGAGGCAATACAACAATTATTATAACATATACAAAAAATACATTCATAAATATATGAAGGTACAATGATGAGCGATTATCAAGTTTAGGCTAAGATTAAGAACCTTACAGCACATAGAACGCAAACAAATATTTTATACTAAAACTGTATTGAAAATAAAATAGTCAAGATACTCGTACACCCATATGTAAAAACCAGTTGTGTACATTGTGCACGGTATCTAAGTTGTAATAATCTAAACAGTTATGACATCATATTTTAGTTTTAATAGATGTGTAGGATAGTTTCATGGCAATGTGAGCCGTGAGGGTTGGGGTAGTTCGTGTCCGAAGCGACACAGAGAATCTACCGTAATAATCAGGATATGTATAATTTTTTTTTTTTTTGCGTATTGAAAATCTTAATGAAACAACTCTCTGAAAAAGCCTCACAAAGTACCACGACAGTATTTAACTGGGCTACGCATGGCCAAACTGCATATTCAGCGACATGTGTGAGTTACTCTTACGCCTCGAATTACATTTAGTTTTTCGCTCGCAAAATATCTATCCTCTATGCACTTCTAAGGCCTACTGACATTTTCAGGTAAAAATATAAATATGACATTTGTTTTATCACCACATGTAATTTAAATGTAGCTTTGAAAGCTTTTAGATCGGAGACGTCAATAGATATAGTTATTTTAACTTTTAATTTCTGTAGGTACTCAATTTAGATTTTGAAATTTTGTATTTGACACAGTGTAGTAACGAAATACGTTACCGTATTATAATTTGGGACCTATTTCCTAACTTGAGTTTAACTAAGGCATTGCTTGTTAGTTTTACATTGATTTTAAACAACCTTATAGCTAGCCTATATCGAACAGTCGCTTGTTTTGACACAGGCGAGTTTATTTATTCCCTAACCTCGATTTTCCTACAACGAAACTTTTCTTGCTCCTAAACTATCATATTTTTTTTCGTAAAAATAATCTGAAATCAATTTAAAAAATATTTTTTTTTTTTTCAGTCCAGCTAAGCTTGTTCATTAGTTTCCAAAAAGCGTACAGTAGGCCTACACAGTCTCGAATTTCATGAAAGCATTTTGTTAAAAAACGTTTGTGTTCTTTGCACAAATCTGAAAACAATACATAGCTTAGGCTTAAATCTTAAATGCTGGTGTGCTCTTCTCTAAAAGATAAGTATTAGGCATACATTTATTTCAAAACTGCATGTACAAGATCTCGGGTAACTCTTACACTGGAGAATTTAGGGGCACGGTTTCATTGTGTCAGTAACACGTTGGACTCACATTCGGGAGAACATGGGTTCGATCCAAGGCTCCGACCATCGTGACTTCGGTTTTCCATGGTTGCCGGAAATCGCTCCATACGAATGCTGGGATGGTTCCGTAACAAAGACTATGTAGCCCCCGATTCCTGTCCCAGCCCCTGTTATTGTACCAAGTTGTTTGTAACCGTATCTTATGACCTCGCTGTCGGCTAGACGTAAAGCCCACTTACCTTACCTTTAGTGTTTCAGTAATTTCCGAATATCCCTAGCAGATTATTTAATCTGCGTTTATTTTTGCTAAGATTTAAAATCTGCCTATAATTTTTTTTTGCAGTTAAAAATAAAAATAGTCCGGGTTAATTCCACACGTGTGGACTAGCAAACCATTAAGTTACGTCATTTTCAGTTTAATTTCTATTAAAATTTTAATTTTATGTCTTCAAAACGCTTTATGATTTTGGGTAACATTGTAACATATCTGATCTTTTCTGTTATAAAAATGGTTGCTTGTCTTCATCCATTATGAAAACGTCATGATTGATAGCAAATTTATTCATTGTGAATCCAACAATATTAATAAATTAAACTAGGCTGTTGGTACGAAGTTGCTTTGCCTGGTACAAGGTTACTCCAAGTGAATTTCATTGTCACCCTATAGCTACGAAGAATATGTAGCGAAACGTAATAGACATAGCAGTTGAAAAGGGGGGAGGGGGCAAATCAATTAGGCCAGAATTTGATATTTTACTAAATCATAAATATCAATTTTGCATAGGACAATGAAATGGATGATAGGTTTATCAGCAATTCGGAATTGTTAACAGGAAAGAGATGGGTAGGTTGTGTAGTAAAACATACCGTAAGTATATTTAGATTAATTTTTTTTGCAATACAGTTGCGTACAGTTAAATATAAACAGACTGTGATCTCGGCAGCAAACCGTGTAAAGTCGTTTATTTTTTACTAACGACGAATTAAAAGTAAGATGTTGAAATTACTTGCAATTGAGGTAGGCCTATTCTAATTTTCACATAGAGTAAACGCATAAAGTAAGAATTTATATTGTACAATTAGTAGGGCGAATAACATAAGACATTGTTACATTGTCTAAGCAAGTTTTCCAGTCATAGATGGGCCAGGGCGTAACTAGGAGGCTGGCTGGGGTGACTTCAGCCTGACCTAGAAATGACTAGCCCCTGTAAAATATATCTGACAATATTATTTTTATAAATATCTCTGGAGACCTCGCAGAACCCTCCCTACAATTAGGTGTTCGGTACGTCAACAGACATGGGACTTGTAATGTTACATCAAGTAAGAGATAGAAAGCAACTGAAATGGGAAAGCTAGCGGATCTCTCAAATTGTGTCAGCCGAGAACAATCAGTAGTAAATATTGAGAGCCCAAGTTCACCGAGTATCAGCGACGGATAAAATAAAAATCTCTGCTTCCAAGAGTACAAGACTGGGCTTCCAGACGATTTCTTCTGAATTTATACGAAAATGTGAGTTACACATTTTTAACGAGACGGAAGATTTTCTATTTTACAAGCCTAGAAATTTCGCGTTATTAATAAACGACAGGTTATAATCCAGTGGCCAATGCTCACTCGGTGGCGTTATTATTATCAATTTATTTGTCACAAGAACACTTCAAAGTGTATGAGACACGTCAGAACTAATAACAAAGTAAAAGTAATAAATATTTGTAAAACACTTTGGGCCATCCTATTAAATTCCTCAAAATTATAAAGATACATATGTTGTAACAATTTTTTTTGTCTTTAATTTGAATTTCTTCTGAGGCAAGATTTTAACATGATTAGGTAGCATATTAAAACATTGATACCCTAAAATACATATTTTATGTCTATTTCTAGAGGTAAAGTATGTACAGAGGCATTTTCTTGTATGCAATAAAGTTTACATTTAATAAACATTAAGAGATTTAGTGTATAGATTGAAGACAAAGTCAAAGTATTTAAACCAATAAATAGAGGTTTACGGTGAGCACTTTAATGTGTTCTACAAATAATTCGTACAGCTTTCATTTGCATTTGAAATAATCTAGTCGATAAATGATAATTTCCCCACAATACAATGCCATAAGATAATTAACTGTGTAGGCCTATATAAGCATGATAAACACTTAGCAAAATCTCTTTGGTAAGAAAATTGGGTAAAACTTGTGCCGTTTGTTGGCACATGCTCAATTGTTTTTTTTTTTTTTTTGTTTTGTCTAGTTCGTCTAACCGTAGTGGTAACTAGATATATTTTTTTTTATTTTGGCAAAGTTACTCTACCCCAGCACAGTTTATTTCTTTAATCTTCGGTGAAATTGTAATAATAGTAAACTGCTTAATATTTTATAAAGAAAATTTCAGGTAATTATTTATGTGCAGTTAATGCAGTGTGGTATAATTATGGAATAGTTATTGTGTAATACTTCTGGCCAACACTAATCATATTGGTTTTTATGTGAAGCAAACAAATTTTTTTATTGGTAAAATTTAAATTAAAATATTATTTTTTGATTATTAAAACACGTGTGTGTTTTAAAATATTATGTTAGGATATATTGTTCGATACTGTCGAAATACTATTTTGGTAACATCAAATAGCTACGACTCTATGCCAGCCTATAACCTCTAGGCATTCCTTTGTCTCGACCTTGTTGTTTCTTACACATCATGGCGTGAACATCAACCAAACACTCAGTGTTCTTTATCAGTTTGTAATGTCGTAATCCGACAAGTTTTCCGCCTAGGGTGAGTTTATTCTTTCTATTTATTACCTTTTGCGCCCTAGCGTTACTTTGTTTGTATGACGTTCATCTTTAAAATATTTTGTTTGCTTGTTTAACCGCCACGCGGTTTCAACTCTTTGCTATGTAGAAGGAAAGGAAGCCTATCCAGTATTTGAGGGATTTGGCTCGTCTACATCTTCCGATGTATAAGTAACATTATTTCTACTCGTCCTTTTGCTGTACCGTCATCGGTAGCCATGGGCGAGACGGAGATGTAACATCTTTCGGCGGTGGCAAGAGTGTCCCCATGAAGGACAGCCAGGAAAGTCCAGCCAATATATTTATTTTCCTTCTCTCGTCCTAACTACTTGATGTGCACACAGCACTAATTATTCTATTTGAGACTTTATTTAATATTAGATCACAACCTCTGCAAAATTAATTGAAGAACGAAAATTGCAATTTGTTAAAATATGTAATATTCAAATGTAAATTAATTAATTTTGTGTTGGGGATCCCCTTGTTTAGCTTATTTATAATGATATTCTTAAGCCATACGTGCTTTTCTTGATTTGTTAATGTACAGTATTGGTTAATCTACATACTCCAAATACTAATTGTGCAAAGATTTTATTATCTAATCAAGGAATCAAAAAAAGTATTTTTTTCTGAATTATTACTATTTTATTTACTAGACCTAACTCATTTCATAAAGTTTAATATTCAAAGGCTCTCATGCTTCTAAATTAAAATAAATTAAATTTTGTATGGTTTCTTAAATTAATAATCTTTAATGTGAAGTGTTGGGGAAAGGAGGCTCAGCTCTTTCTTTGACCTGTAATAAGGAGCACTGATCAACAACTTGTGTCCACGTTAGTACAGTTTTCCCCTTTCTTTGCTTGGCTGGCCTAGGAGCTGTCTTGATGGGTTTACCCTATTGGTTTACCTTTCCTGGACCTCCTAGGTTGGTTGATAAAGTTTGGGGGAGTTCCACCAAGCATTACAAAAATGGTAGCAGAGCATGGTTGTTGATTTGTGTTTCCTTTTGTCCATGCTGTTGCATGTTGCTTCCCTATTTGCTTTGGGAAGTTGGTACACAGTGTCTTTCACTCATCGCCACACTTTCGGTCTGCGCTAGGGTTAATTAAGAGTTTTTGTTATTGTGTGTGTGTTTTTGTATTTTCTTGTGGGCACACAATTTTCCTCTGTGTTTGTCTTTTGTTACCTTACCATGGCAACTATAGTACCTGAATTTCTGCGAAAAGATGAGTGCCAATATGAGTGTGCCATCAGAGTTACACGGGCATCTGACAATACTGCTGCTTCTTATAGAAGCACCTTGCCTGCTGCTTTATTGATTGAGAAGCCCATTGATTTAAAATATTTAGAGTCTATTGATGTTAATGAGGAATACAAAAACTGTGTTTCTAAGGTTATAATTTTAAAAGAGATTTTTGATAACCTGGAGGATAATCCTAGTTCTCCTACGTACCCCAGACTTAAAAATAGGTTAGCCCACCTTATGAGGAATGCAGAAAACCTTTTGTGTAAGTTTTCTGGAAAACTTTCTGAATCCCAGGTTCAATCCCTGGAAGATATTAAAATTCAAATTTAGGAAATGTTTGAGGCCCTCGGTAAACTCGAGGCTCAATATTTACCTCCTCATACCTCTACAGGAGAAACTTCCCAGACTTCAATCCTTTCCTACCAACTTGCTAACCTTGAGGTCAGTGCACCAACTGGTACCAACCCACTTTCTCAACCTACACAGTTTAACCTAGGTGGTAACCCTTCTGGAGCCACCACACCTCACTGTGTACCTGTTTCACTGTCACACCAGGCTGTACCTATGTTTACTTCACCTTCTCCACTTACTAATGTTGTTTATGGGACTAATCCACACATGTCCACTTCTGTGTTTCCAACTACACCTAACCTTGTTTCACCGGTCTTTAGAAAAAATTACTCATCCCCTTGAACAAATGATGCGTGATTTCCCAGCAACTGATGGTTTGCACGTGCCTAAATTCATAGAATATTTAAAGAATATTGTGAAACTCCAGCAAAGTAAAACTGTGCCAGAAGCACAACTTCTAGAGTTAATTTACCCATTTACTCAAGGTCCTCGCAGTGAAAGAACCAGATTAGCCATTTCACAACATTTTTCTTTTGATGTGTACCATGACGATTTTCTACATTTCTTATTCCTGCTAGACTTCTTACACAACTGCAACTCAAAATGTTCAACCGTCTTCAGGAACCTAACGAGTCACTGTCTGTCTTTGCAAGCAGCATTAGAGAGGCTGCTATTGTTTTGCATCTGATGTTACCTGAAAGT
Source organism: Medauroidea extradentata (assembly GCA_003012365.1). Taxonomy (NCBI): domain Eukaryota; kingdom Metazoa; phylum Arthropoda; class Insecta; order Phasmatodea; family Phasmatidae; genus Medauroidea; species Medauroidea extradentata. The sequence continues at coordinate 8,403 of PNEQ01120499.1, read as the reverse complement.
AAAATTGTCAACACTATTCTGGAAGGATTAGGAACCTCAGGAATGCTCTCGCTTAGTTTTTGTCTCAAAACCTACTTCTTTTGCAGAATTAGACATGGCCTGCATGCATTCTCAAAACATTCGGTATGCTGACCAGAAACATGAAAATATATTTCACCAATACAAACCTACCAAAACATTTAAAGATAATAAAAAAAGGATACCTAGTGATCCTAACCTCAGCCATGTGACCGAAAATCCTGCCAAACTGCAAATACCTACCAAACCTCCTCAAACTAGCTTTGAACAAAAACCTACTATCTCTTGTAACTATTGCAAGAAACCTGGTCATGTTATTTCAAATTGTTTCAAGTTAAAAGCAAAAAACAAGGACCACGGGGAAGAAATGTGAGCGATCTTCCCTGTAATCACGGCAGTCCTGCCAATTCTCAATATAATGCTCACATACTAAAGTCTGTGAATCTTTGCCATCTTTTTCAATGTCTTTTTGGTTCTCATAAATTTGGTGACAAGAAAAAGAATTTGAGCATATGTCAAGTAAATTTTCCAAATGTTAAGGGTATTCAGAAATTTCCAACCCCTTGTGTTGATATTATTTTAGGAAGATTAACTATTTATTTCGCTTGTTGACTCTGGAGCAGCGCATTCTATTATTTCTGAAAAACTTTTTGAAAATTAAGGGAATTAAAGCTGATAAAGTCTGTTGAACCTTGTGATATTCAGTGTTACACAGCATCCAGAGAAGCTTACCTATTTCTTGTTGTGTTACATTTAAGATAAAAACTGAACATTTTACATGGAAGCATAAATGTCTTCTTTCCAAAAATCTTGGATTAGAATTTATATTAGGTGCTGACTTTATGAAATCCACCGGACTCGTACTAGATATTAAAGACAAGAATATATTTTTAAAATTTTCTCCTAATGACAAAATCTTTTTTTCAGATTGTAAACAGAATCAGAACATTTCATCTGAAATAAAGGCTCAATCAAAAGTAATTGTTGATCCTTTTGCTCATTTGGACAAGTCACAACGGTCAGCGATTAAAACCCTGTGTGAACAGTTTCCTAACGTTCTCACCTCTAAATTAGGACTAACTGATTTATTAGAGTACAATATCAAACTAATTGATAAGGAATATGTTAAGAACCATCCATATAAACTAGCACCCCCTAAAATGGAAATTTTGAGAAATCAAGTTCAGGAATTGTTAGATAAGGATGTAATTGAACAATCCACATCACAATACGCCAGTCCAGCCTTTTTAGTGCCTAAACCCAATGGAAAATACCACATGGTGGTTGATTTTCGTAAAGTTAATCAAAAGATCGAAATTGAATCTGTTCCTCTTCCTGACTTGCATTTTGCTTTTAATTGGTTTGGAAAATAATGTATTTTACTACTATTGATCTTAATGCAGCTTATCATCAAATTCCTCTATCAGAACAGTTTAAGCCTATTACCAGCTTTTGTGTTCCATGGAACCTTTACCAGTTTACTCGTGTACCTTTTGGTTTGGCTACTGGTGCTCAGGTACTTACTCGTCTTTTGGATAGAATATTTCATGACATTAAATTTAAATACGTGTATAACTATCTTGATGACCTTGTGATATATTCTAAACATTTGAACAGCATGTGGAGCATCTTAAAGAAGTTTTATTATGCCTAGAAAAGGCAGGTCTTACTGTTAATCCTAATAAAGTTTGTATTGCTGTACAAGAAATTTCTTTTCTTGGTCATAAAATTTCTTCAAATGGTATTTCTATGTTCCTGAACGTACTTGTGCTATTAGAGATTTTCCTTCCCCCCCCCTCCTGTGATGCTAAAGGAACTGCTCGTTTCATAGAATTGGTAAATTTATATCTAACCTAGCTGAAATGGCAGAACCTCTGAACCGTTTGTGTAAAAAGTCTGTAAAATTTGAGTGGGGTGAAGAACAACAGCAGGCATTCAACATTTAAAAAAATGATATAATTCATCCTCCGGTTTTGCGCATGCCTGATTTTTCTAAAGAATTTATTTTACAAACAGATGCTTCTAGTTTGGCCTTAGGAGCAGTCTTAGCTCAAGAGTTTGAGGGTGTGCGGCAGCCTATTGCTTTCGCTTCGCGAACACTCACACCCCAAGAAAGAAAAGCTTCAAATATTTATGAATTAGAGTGTTTGGCTGTAGTATTTGGCATTGAGAAATTTCGGCAGTACCTGGAACATAATGAATTTCACCTAGAAACTGACAATCAAGCTTTGTCGTGGCTTTTGGCTCTCCCACGACAGTTGGGAAATATTGGCCGCTGGGTTGTCAGGATCTCTTCATTAAAATTTTGAGTGCAGCACATTAGAGGATCTCAAAATGTAGTTGCTGACACTCCGTCATGCATGTTTGATATTTTAAAAATTTCTGATGAAGCTGAAAATTTTCCAAATTGCAATTTACTTTCTGATTTTCTATTGGCATTTACTAATTTACAAGAGCATAAAAAATTGGATGATGAATTAAATCAGATTATTTTAAAGTTAAAATCTGGAATAGAACAAAAACCTTATTTTTTGTCCAAAGGGATTCTATGTTGTAAATCTCGTGAAAATCATAAACATGCTGTGCTACATACTCACTTGAAACCTATAGTATTGTTTATTTTCATTCTTCACTATTAGGGGCATCATCTTGGTATTCCCAAAACCATTCAGGCTATTCGACAACATTTTATTTGGAAAGGAATGAATGCTGAAATTGCAGACAGAGTAAAACTTTGTAAATTAAGTGCTTTAAGTAAACCTGCTGAGAACACACATTTAGGATTTCTAGCTTCTGATGTTGCAACCAAGCCTATGGAAAATTTTTTCATTGATTTTGTTGGTCCCTTCCCAAGAAGTAAAAGGGGTAACAATACATTATTAGTCTGTGTGGATGCATTTTCTACATTTGTCTGGCTTATACCTTTGAGAAAAGCTGATTCCGTTTCCACTGTACATGCTCTTCAATCACAAATATGTAAATATTTTGGTGTTCCTTCTTCTTTGGTTTCTGACAATGGTTCACAATTCACCTCAAGGATTTTTCGGAACATGTGTTTTTCGTATGGCATACGCCATATTACCCTGTCTCCTTACTACCTACCACCCTCGTATGCGGAACGTTTCAACCGAAACCTCCGTTCAGCTCTCATTTCTTTTCATGCGACGGATCAAAGTAGTTGGGACAGTAATCTTTCTTGGCTTCAAATGGCTTTCAATTATGCCAATCATGAATCACATAAAACTAGTCCTTTCAAACTTGTTTTTAATTATGCTCCAAATAATGCTTTGTCAAACTTATGGAGTTTAAATGATTTATTGCCAGATGATACTAGGGACATCCGACAAGTTTGGGCAGCAGCCCTTAGGAATTTAAAACGAGCTCATGTCAAAAGCAGAGCCAAATATGACAAGCACCGGGTTGACAACCCATTTAAAGTAGGCGACCTTGTCCTTTGCAAGGCCCATCCCAACAGAAATGCTGCTGATAAGAAAATGGCTAAACTTTGTTACCGATGGTCTGGTCCCTACCAGATCCAGCGTTTTCTTACACCTGTGACTGCTAGTCTCGCTGACCCTGAGATGGGTCATTACATAACTAGAGCCCATGTCTCCCACCTGAAAAGGCATTATTCTTCTTCATTTTCTCCACAGTTTAGGAGCTGCAGATTCTAACTGTGCATTGTGTGTTTTTGTTGTTCGTTGGCTAGCTACCAGCATTGTCTTAATTTTTACGACCTCGACTTTTGTACAGTGGTCTGATCACCCACTTGTATTAGTCTTTAGGTCTATTCATTCGTGTGCGCGCACCCAAAAAAATAAATAATAATAAAAAACTGCAGTACTAGGTTAAATTCATTTTATGCTAAATAAATGTTATTATTAAAATTAAATTGTGCTAGTTCAAATAAAAGTTAGTTGGGATATATATATATATATATATATATATATATATATATATATATATATATATGTGTGTGTGTGTGTGTGTGTGTTATTTCCTCTTGGTGAATATAGAGTTCATTTAATTATTTTAGTTGATATTGGTTATTTGGTTTAAATATTCTTGGTGTATTTTGGGTGTGTTGTCAATATATATATATATTTTTTTTTTGGGGGAACCTTCTTGTGGTTAACTAATTTCTGGGAGATGTGTTCTTTGCCTTTATTTGGTGATTTGGGTTACAGTAGTATTTTAGTTTTTTGTCCTTCAACATATTGGGACGCTTATGGGTCTTTCGACATGGATGTCGTTGAGATATTTATCATTCTTTAAATCTACAATGTAGGGTATAGTGTTGTTTAGTTTAGTGTTGTTTTCCTGTCCTGTTGTGATAGACATGGTCACCATGTTGTTATTCTTCGTGCTCCTGATTGTGAGCAGTAGGTTACTTAATTTACTACTGCACAAAAAATGTTTTTGGACAAATGTGTTGCAAATTTTTTTACTAATTTCCTTTAACGCAGCATATTTGAATTAATTTTTAAAAATGCTACAATGTCTGCAGCCAGGTTATATAACCTGCCTATATTATCTTTGAAAGAACTGTGCAATGGAAGTGCATGACTGGATTTATTTGCTTGAACATTCTCCATTGCAGTAGATAGAAAATAGGGCTCCGGAACAAGGGGATGGGGGATCGGACTGCCGGACTAGCTGCATGCCATCTTGGATGATGTCACCCATCAGCCATCTTGTATTGCATCACTTCTGGTCGCCATCTTGGATGATGTCACCTGTCCGCCATCTTGTATGACCTTGACCTTTGCGGTCGCGATCTTGGATTACATCACTTTAAAAATTTTCAATTTTGGATTACATCACTTACACCCGTCCGCCATGCTCTGTCATTCCATCTGGTCCCCATTACAATCCCCCATTATGCCACCCCCCGCTCTGCCTCCCCAGACTAAACCCTCCTTCTGCTCTATCGTTCCATCTGGTCCCCACCCCTGCAAGATTCTCTTGCTCTGTCATTCTATCTGGTCCCCACCCCTGCACGATTCTTTTGCTCTGTCATTCCATCTGGTCCCTATGCAAGATTCTCTTGCACTGTCATTCCATCTGGCCCCCATTTCAATCCCCTGCATGATTCTCTTGCTCTGTCATTCCACCTGGCCCCCATTCTAATCCCTGCATGATTCTCTCGCTCTGTCATTCCACGGTACCCCAAATCAATCCCCCTGCCCTGGTTCCCCAGCCCTTGCTCTGACTCCCAAAGAATCGGCCATTTTTCTCATGCTCTATCAATCCATCAGCTCCCCAAACCAATCCCCCGCTCTGCAGACTGATGAATCGACCATGGCCAGCCATGAATTTTCTACTCATGCTCTGTCATTCCATGGTTCTCCAAACCAATCCCCCCTTCTCATATTCCCCATTCCAATCCCCTATGTGATTCTCTTGTTCGATCTGGTACACTGTATTATTCTTTCTCTCTGCTACAGTGGCAGTCCCCAGACCAGTCCCTCCACTCTGGCTCCCCAGACCAATCGTCCCCTCCAATTTTATACTCATGCTCTGTAGAGTGCATGCATAGAAGGACGAAAAGTGTATGCATTCAGTCACCCCTACTTACAATTTAAAAATGAGCTGCCGACCCCTGGGTTAGTAGGCAAGCACCTTGACATCTGAGATACTACAAAATGCGAGAGTCCAAGACTTTTATACACAGAACTATGCCACCACCATCATGCATAATTATTTCAGTTTTTAAACCCTGTACTAGTGTGCTATGTAAATATTGATTACAAGTACATGCACTGTTGCGTCTGATGCTCTTTATGAAGTAACGTCTCACAAACCACAGGAGTACACATTGACAAATTATTTATTAAAGTCATGGAAATATATATCTGCAAAGAAAACGATCTTATTCAATATGTTTACAGCCTCGTGCTGTTTGACTTCATTCCTCAGACTACAGATCTCCTCCAGAAAAATATTAAAGCTAATTTCGCATAGTCTATGAGATGTATGATGTGCTGCAGCAGCCTCTTCTAGATTAAGACGAACTTCGCAGTGGACGTCCCTCAATGTTATTTCCTCCTCATAATCGTCCACCTCGTCCAGACGATCAGTTGACGATGCTGGCGATATTGATGAATACTCACTCCATATCACAGGAGTGAGTACACATTCGATAGCTTGAGGTCAGACCTTGATCGTGGACGCTTTTGATGGTGTAGGCGACGGAACTGTACGCTTTGTCCACAAAATTTCATCTCCCTCAATAATAGGTGATGAACAATGCCTATGTTCATATCTCGGTGCTGGTGGTGGAGATATCCACCTTCTCTGATGTCCAACCATCCCTCGCCGCAGAGGAGACCTGTCTCGAGGTGCGAGCTGCCTGTCGTCTTCTAGCATAGAGGCACAGAATGTGGCAACCCTCTCGACATCTCGGGATAATCTAAAGTCTGGCCTGCTGTGGTGCGCAGGTTGGGTCACGTGGTCAGGCACCTAGTGCCTACCTGACACATGTACGCTGTGCAGGTCGTGGCGAGCACAGGGCATCAGCCCAGGTGACCAGCGGGGCTGAGTAATGCCATTTGTGCTGTGAAGGTTGCGACAAGCAGTCCACGTCACAGGGCTGGCTGTGCAGGTTTATACATGTACTGCACTGAGTAACCATACACTAGTGTCGGGCTCGGGGCCAGCCTTGCTTACAAGTCAAAAAACAAGACAAGTTTATTTTAGAAAAAAAATTATTCAATCACTAGTCTGTAATGCTGGACTTTGATGTCGAACTATCATGCGAGGCATCAAATCCAAGCCACCGAACCAGCATTTTGTTACCTTTACACTGCAAAACCTTATAGATCAAATATGTGCTTGGAAACTTTGTAACTTGAATTTCTTCTGTTTAGAATCATCCTCGATAGGTCTGCCATCCATATCCTCGAAAAAAAACGGCCTTGGTTCGTAGTGGCGAATCTTGATGATCTTGTATATTTCAGTGCTCCAGTTTGGGGTGTAATCTATGGCAAATTGTCTTTTTGCTTTGATATCCGAACATTGTCTCCAACTTTAGCCTTTGGTTTGTGCACGTCCAGTTTCTTCTCATCTCTGTAGACAGATTCAGCAACGGATTATCCTTGACATCCACTGGTCTCATTTTCGTGGCTCGATGTACTCTGTGGATGTAATTCGACACAAGCTTGTCCAGTATATCCAGCCGCTTATAACTTCCTTGTGACATTTTCATGTTTCAAGTTGCAGTTGAATCTCTCCACAATGCTAGCCTTCATATCACTATGTGTAGAGTATGTTTTGACATCAAGGTTCGAAATGCTGGATTGTAGAATTCTCATCCGAGGTCTGTATGTAGGTTCTTGGGTACACCTCCATCTTACAAAACATTGTTCATAGCATTTGTTACATCCTTTGCATTTTTAGTTTTGACAGGTAAAGCCCATGCAAATTTGCTGTAGAAGTCGATTACAGTCAGCAGGTATTTGAAGTCTTTGTTCTTGCGAGCATAAGGAATAATTTCAACCAAATCTGCTTGATACAGGTCCTTCAAACCAAACACTGGCACTTTACATCGTGGATAATTTCTCCTTGCAGACTTGTGCAGCTCACCAGCAATATCAGCACAGCTCATTCTATGTAACTGTCTTCACGTAATTCTTCGATGATGCTGGATATTTCATTCACATAGGAATTGTTTCCCACTATTTGAGATGCAATTAGCAATCTCAATCTGTTAACAATTTCATTAAACATAATTCCAGTAAACTTATTCTAGTTGTCCGTCTTCTCTCTTCTTGCATAGATCGAGACCAGAACCTACAGCACTTGGAAACAACTGTGCAATAATGTCAAATTTAGAATGAGACTCATTTATATTCAATGCTGGCAGGTTCGTTGCTCTTCAAGTAAGCACTGGTAAGTTTCAGCAATCGCTTGTATTGTTTCAAAGCACTGCATGAATATCTGGTAAGGTTATTTTCAAACAGCAGTTAAGACAGTCTCACAGCTGGCTGTATCAATACATTTCCCACTTGTATGCCATCGTTGGGTAGGAAAAAATTTGTTTGTTACCCAGATACCACTTTTTATTTTGTCTGTATATGCCATATGTCCTATCATTAAATGTCGGTTTATATGAAGCAAAATAATTGTTCATTGTAGTTAATGCCATTCGACTGTTTCCACAAAATACAGCGGCAAATTATATGCATCCAGTGGCGGCCGGTCAATGTTTTGAGCTCAGTGCTCTCAATATAATGGTCTTCACCCCCTCCCCCTCTAAATCGCTATACTTTCTTTTCCTACTAATAGTCATAATATTAACACAAAGACATAGAACTTTTGGTTTACATGTATTGAGAAATTGCACTGCGTTTCATGGAAACCAGTAATATTATACTAGGGCCTAAG
>PNEQ01120498.1:20200-93788 GCA_003012365.1 Medauroidea extradentata | reverse complement strand
GAACACATACTTGAAACCATGCTTCTATTTTTTCAAAAATGCAGCACGCTTGTTATAAACATGATTTTCGGCCCTCTCAAAATGGCTAAAAACGGGCTTTTTAGACTGTTGTAACTCCGAAAATATTACCTGAATTCGTAAAGTGCAAAACGAGAGGCATGCGTTGGTCTTTACTTCATAATATTCCAAAGTAAAATATTGGGGCCATCGCTTAAAGTCCCATAGTAAAAAGTCTACAACGGAAACCTTGCACGCCAGTTTGGCGCGCTGCGAATAGAGGCGATATGCTTCTCGTCAAGCGTGGGACACTGGCTCTTATCGCTACGCTGTTACCACGCGTCAAAGGTGGAAATTTGATACCGCGAAGGACTCCTCTTAATAGCGCGGTCTTTAGCACGGGTGAGGGGCGACATGAGGTGAGTATGGAGCAGCACCGGAATGAATGGGCGGGGGAAACGGGAGATCCCCGAGAAAACCCGCCGACCAGCGGCATCGTCAGGCACGATTCCCTCATGCGAAAATTCGGGGACTGACACTACCGGGAATCGAACCCGGATCCCCATAGTGGGAGGCGAGAGGTCTGACCTCTCGGTCACCGCGGCCCCACATTTTGAGTGTTTATGATTATTCTGATAAAAGAGAATGTGTGGCATCATACACACAGTAAAAGTTGTAAATGAAAAAACAAAACAGAAGCTTTGAAAACGTGCAAGTGGTTTGGAAACTCTTTTGAATAGTGTATTTGTAATAATCCAATTACAATTGTAACGGACCGCGGTAATATCCGGGAACCTTTGCGAAGTTATGTTAGAAAGTGGTGGTTACGAGACATGATCATAGAAGTAGAGGTCTGGACACTCGCCTATCTACCAATGTACTTTGCCTGACCCCCTTGTTGTTTGGCTGCAGTTCGTCAAGTTACCGAGAATATCGTGTTTTATTGGCGCTTCAGTTAGGGCGGTCGGAATCAATTCTGCCCACTTTTTTCCATTGTTAAAATTATAAAGCAAATAAAGATTTCGGGAGCCATGATTTAAAATTGTGAGTGAAGGAAGTATTTAAAAAATTGATAAAAAATACGATCTGATAAATTGTTTATCTTAGTGGAAAGGAAGTGGGCGGAGTTTGAGGCCGACCGCCCTAACTGAAGTGCCAATTAAACACAATATTCTCGGTAACTTGGTGAACTACAGTCAAACAACAAGGGAGTCAAGTTTCCAGGCGAGTGTCCAGACCTGTTCTTCTAAGGCCGTGTTACGAGGCTTGAACTGAGGTGACTGATGTGGAGTTATAAAAACCGGGCACAAAGTAGCATTGAATTCAGAGAGTTCACCAAGAAGCAGTTTCGACCGGTTTTCTTTCTGCTGAAATTTGGATTTTTCAGAGGACAACGGTTATTGCAGACGAGGGCATGCGTGGATAGTGCTATACAGGATAGGGGAAAAATATTGTTTTCAACATTTGAGGGATGATAAATAGAAGGTCAGAATGAACAAAGTTAGTTATATATCAAACGCCATGTATTTCGACAGTTCTACCACTAAGGCTGCAAGAGAACAGGGTGGCCAGTATTGCTGCAGCTACAGGAATCATCTCGGAAACATACGGTAGCTTCTGCCGTATTGAAGTCAACAGAGAGAAATTTTCGAAACGTCTTTTAAGTGAAACATCTCAACTGGACGGAGTTATTCAACAACAGACCAACTAACAATGTCAACACAAACGAGATTTTGGCTCCATATGTTTTCTATGGACTGATGTAACTCCAAAAAATCAAGAACACCTAACCTGAAGTTGTTATGTATGTGCTTAGATTGTTTGCATATTTTATACAATCAACTTTAATGGTTAATACATTGGAAACATATTTTTGTTGGTTGGTCTGTTGTTGTATATGTCCGTCCAACCACTCTACCACAGAACTGGAACTTAGTACGTGGAGCTGTGACACACACTAGCCACGTTCTGGTCCAAATACATGCCTCACGGCATTACGCATGTTGTTAATATTTTCCTCCTTTATAATATCCCAGTTGCTGTGAACGACCTTTTGCTCCATACTGCAGAAATTTGGAGTTATTTCAAATAATATAATTTCAATTAATTTATGCAGCTAACTTTTAACGATTTGTACATGTTTGACGGTATATCAGTTGAAATTCGTGGTGATAAATGAACATGAGTAGAGACAATGGAAAATAGCGGGAAAAGTTGACTATTTACTATGCTCCAACGTGCTATATATAACACTGAATGTTTTGTATCGTAATTAGTTATCGTTTAATTGTGACATTGTTTCTAACGGTTAACATACTAAAGTTTTTTGGAGACTATGTTAAACATTTTTGCGATTTTACAGTGTCTCTAAACAAAAGATGTCTACTTCAACACAAGTAACGTCTGTAAATGTCGCCCTTCACTGTGACATACATTACGTAGGGTAAGCGGTCTATTGCCCTCGACCTGTACACATGTACTCAAGTTATATCAGAGTGTATTTGAAATACTGGTCGAGGGATTGCTCCTACCTGGATTGTTAGCTTTGATGCGGACGATGGTGTAGCCGTTGTTGGGCACGACAAGTGTGTCCTTGCCAGGCGGTCTGTTGCCCTGCCGCTCGAACAGCTCTGTACGGTTCATGTTGATCACTTCCATCATGTCCGCCATGGTGACATTGGTCGAGTTGAAGACGCCCATACCTACCACGTTGTAGGAGTAGCCGTGTAGGTGGAACGGGTGGCTCAGCAGTGGCACTGAAACTATCACCGCAGTCCTCCGTCAACCAATGCTCATCACTTCACGGACACTTTAAAGATACAGGAACTGTTTCTGTCTACGAATCAGAAAGCACAACTTATTCTGCCTTTTATTATTTGTAAAATAATAAAGGAAGCTCTAGAATAGGAGATACATTATCTAGTCTACATTGAGGGCACTTTCATTTAACTTGGATTGAGCAGAAGTTTGCAATGTGTCGCATTTGATTCTTGAATCATTTGTAAACATAAGTTAGAGGCAGACTGGAAGGAAACTAACCAAAAAGATTCGAGTACGGAAAGCCTCAAACTTTAGGTTAACTATCCTCTACGTCTACAATATACGATCACTGTCAAGCTAAAATTGGAGGGGAGAGACCAATTGTACATAATGAACATCTCAGAAGTTAAACTTGTTTTACGGCTCTCAATCCCAGTCTCTTTACCTACACAACATAGTTCAAGTGGCGCAGCCAGGATTTTTGTTCTGGGGTGTTAGACAGACCAGTAGCTAGGATTTGTAAATGAGGGATTTGGAGTGAATGGTAACGAGCCTGGGAATGTTGTGAAGTAACACCGACCCCCCCCCAAAAAAAAAGGGGTCGGGCGCCCTTTGAGTTCAAGGTGCAGAATTGTGCTTACTAAGCATTTTCCTTTAAGTTAAGATTCCCCCGCCCCCTCGTGTCTAGACCCCATGGACCTTCCTGCCGAAGTTTTGTTGTATGATTTGACTTGTATAGCATTATGGTTTTAAATCCTTAAATTTTTTTTACGTAAAATTGTAAGTAAAACGGCAATAGTACCTTGCAGAAAATTTAACAATTGTTTAAAAAATTTTCACACATTTCGGAGGTTCTTTCATTCCACAAAACTCCTTTTGGTGCGCTTCCTCATATTTCGATACTTATACATTACTGAAGTTCATTACTGCTTTTATACTATTAACTTAACAGCACTTTGAAATACTCTGTTGAGATAGCTTGTCATCATAACCCCTCGTACCCTTGGTTCTCAATCCACATTTTTCTACTCTATCTCTCTATTGTGATCCATTTATATTGAAGGATATTGTTTATTAAAAAAAATATACAATACACATACAAAATATTAGTTAGAAAGTCATTATCAGCTATCGTTACGCCATAAACTAATACTTTCGTTTGGTGAGACAGAGCCAAATTTGTTACAAAGATTCATCTGTTAAATAGTTTTAAATTTTTGCGCTGTAAAATTATAACAATATATTTTATCATTCGTCTAATTTTATGGCAAAGAGTCGTTTTTTGTGTATGTTGCTACATAGTAGTTGTAAATTATTTTTTAAAACTAGTAACCGGTATGTACAGAATCGGTATGGTTAGAATGTACTTGTGCGTGCTGATCTCCTTTCAGACTGTGGAAATATCTTTAGTTAAAACAAACCTGACAAAAATGTAGAATTGTAGTTTTTTTTTTCAGAATTCTTCACTAAAACTATAGTTTTAAATTTTGGTTTAGATGTTCCTAAAACATATAGCATGATAACTAGTAGGCTACAGATAAAGGACAGATTTATGGGTGAGGTAGATTTGTAAGTATGTTTCTTCAGAATACTTGAGAAATCTAACGAAATTCAACAACAGGTTGTATGGGAGCATTTCTTACCACTATCCAAAAGAATAATTTCGACGATGGAGTTGTAGGGGACTTTGATGACATGTGTGCAGGTACAGGTCTGGTTTACATTGTCGCAGCCAGGGGGACGTCGTGTGTTGAAGTTGCAGATCTGCCCTGGAGGAATGTCATTCCGCTGAGATATGAGCGGTGACGACGGCGCTCCGTACGACACCTCGTCGATCAGCGACACCACGTGGAACTGGTCATTCACTGCGGTGCAACGTCACATAATACATATCACCTCACATGTGACGTCTCATGTTATGTCTCGTATCACACCATAAGTACCATATAACCTCAGACATCGTCTCATATCAACTCATGCGACATATGATATCTCTATTACTTGGCATGTTACATCACATATAATTGTCATATATAACGTTACACACCACACCACGCATTTAATATCACGTCTTCTATGGCCTCACCGTTAATGTAAATTTGTTATGATAGCACGACAGCATACCACGTCACATGTCATGTCTCTTATGTCCTCACATGTCACGTCACACATGTCACATATCACGTTCACATACGCCATATCACTTCCTATGTCTTTTAACACGTCATGGCCACATTACAACACACGTCACGTTAACATGTCACATACCCTACCAGCACACTTGTCCAGAAATATCTGTCTTTACTCTGCGAACACGTCCACTTTTCTCACAGATGCTTTTTGAATATTGTATAGACCCTAAATGCAACAACGCTCTGGTTGTAAAGCCATGTGTCAGCTTCGTGAGTCAAGATGAGATGATATTGGCTGCACTCAAAAGCATGGCTGTACAACAGATGATAGATAACTATTCCAGCAGAACTGTCGAATAAGTGTACTATCGTTCTTGGAAAGGTCTATACCACTATCTCTTACCATGACACATATAATTTTATATGTATATACAAGAAATACAAAATATCTTCGAAATTTTCTGATCAACAACACACACATGTTAATACAAATAAATAAAAAATAAATAAATAAATTTGTACAACTTAAAATATTTTTGTGGTAGTTTAGTAAAAAAATTTTAAATTTTTAAACGAATGGTTAAACTATATGATTTACTATCATCAAAAACGCTGATCCAAATTTCAATTTTCAAGGGATTATTGTTCTCGTCATATTCCATTATCGCGATATGTGTTCTACATGTTTTCTACTTCATTTTTCATTACGTTATATATGCCAAAGTTTGTATGTCGAATTTAGATACATGATATGTATATATAAAAAGACATATTTTTTACATAATAAAATACTCGAAAAAAAAAGCCAAATTACTTGAAGTTGCATCTAATCCGAAATGCATATTTATCCTTAGTTAATTTCACTGGTATCACGCTAAGGTGTCTGATCAGCGATAAAAAAAAAAGGCTGCTTAAAATAGTGACAACCTCTAAGAATTTCCTAATTTTCTCAATATTATGCCCCTTAATTTTAAATCAAATTGTTACAAAGAATTCCTCTCTCCTTGAATGGAACGACTATATCATATCTTGGATGATGTATTTCTTCGCAATAACTAGCGTAAAATAATTTAGTTTATTTAAATTTACCGCAACAAGAAAAATTGTGAACCGTACTGTAGTATGATTTCCATTTTACCGCACAATGCATTGAAGATTGAAATTCAACTTGCTTTTTTGCTTTTAAAGTTAGACGCAATCATTTATTAACAGTATTCGGTTTATAATTACGTACTAAATAATTAAGGGGAAGTAACACTAATCTTACGTTATTACAGTAAATTAAAAAAATAATACAAATTCTAAAAAAGTAAACAATCATCTCACCTAAAAACGTGTCGTACGATCCATTTCTGAACAAAGTTTGTAGATCATACAGACGGAATCTGAATGGCATGACGATAATGACATCGGCATTTGGCTTCCGAATATCTTTGCTAACTTTTCTAGCATTCCTCAACTCGCTGATACATTTCCTGTCAGGGGTTGATCCGTTGCAGCTAGCAGACAAGGGATTCACGATCTGCAACAAGAAACAAAGTGATATTTTCCTAGGTGTTAGTTGATATTTCATTCAGAACATTACAAATTGAGTATTTATATAATAGCCTTCCATAAAATTAACGTTGGATACACTTGGCAGTAGAATTTTACACGCATACTAGAAATTCACCCAATCATAAAAATAAATGAATTTGAGTAGTATTTATACATTACGGAGTATATCTACAGTTGATAAAAAGGAACAAGAATGTAAATTTTAAAGGACAATCGGTTATCTAAAGTTAGGAGGGAATTATTAACTTTTTTTGCATATGTCATTTTATTTGCACGTAATTGTGACTAAGTCAATATTTCGTATGATCATTTTCTAAGGACATCACAACGTCGTGGCAAAAATTCCACTACATTAAACTACAATGGTACGACACGTACTACGCTCGCCATGTTCTAACTAAACAAATTTAAATATATTACATAATACAGCATATTATTACACTACAGTACGTTAAAACAGCAAACTGTACACTGTAAAAAACTTCCTTGAATGTTTAGGAAGTTGTTATCCCAGACGCAGTATGGGACAGTTACCATACTTCCGTCTTGTAAATATGCAAACCTTTACAGTTGTTACAATACAAGTCTGGTAACTTCAGCATACATTTGACTGTTTCATAAAAAGATTTAGGAGTGCTACCATGGATGTCTGGGAAACTATTCTACCATATCCATACCTACTTTCTTAGCGCTCCTATACACACGTGTGGCAAATTTACAAACTATTTTTTAGAGTGTAGACAAACATGACTAGCTGTGACTCTATATTTTGTATTTTTCCAATCTTGTCTCAGGAAATGCAAGAGTTCTTCGATTTTTGCTGAAATCGGTATGTTTTAAAATTATTATTTACTGACCTATATCTAACAAGAAGTTACGATAGTAAATAATACGCTTGCTTTTCTCAATGTCGGTGCCAATTCACACATTAAAGACAAATTGGTCATACATACCTGGAAACGCGAAATTATGATTTACTTATGCCATGTTGTCTTCTTACACTATGGATCTACAACAGTATGGACTAGCTAAATCAATGTTTGGATAGTAAAGTGCATGAAATTAAATTAGATTGTAAACGGCAAAATTATTCTCGAAATATCTCTATTAATAATTATGAATTCATAACGACAAATATTCGTAATTAGGTACGTTACATTATCAAACACAGCATAAAAATATTATATTCAAATCACGTTACCTTATTGAGCACTAATTGTATTCCGAATTTGATGATCAAGTTTATATTTCTCGTTTAATCAGAAACATTTCTAAAGGCCACCATTAAAAAAGATTATGATATGGAGGAAAATATAAGTCGCTAGTATTACACGTCCATTGACTTACATTAAGTTCTTATACATAGATTCTTCAAACTATATTAAAAGAAAGAAAAACAAGTCAAGTAATTTTACTATGTTCTATGCGCGTATTTAAAAAAAAATCCAAAAAATAATTAAATTCTCATGTCTCGTGTTATCGAAAAATGTTTAAATGACGTGCATGGTAAAATAAGAACTTAAAATCAATAGTATACTTCAGAGCCACGTCAACGTACTAAGTACTAAATTGTACACCGAGTTTGAATAAAGTTAAGGAATAGTTCCGCGTATATTTTGTGTGAGCAGACTATTCAGAGAGCCACCACTTTGATAATATGAGTTATGAACTAAACATATGAAAGCCAAGTCACCTAAGTACTATGGTCGTACAGAGTCTGATGGAATTATGATCTATGGTTCTAAAGATGTTATATACGATATTAAATAAATTTCAAACTGCCGCAATTGTAAAAATATGAACATGGTATTAACTAAATACATACATTTCAAGTCAACTTACTATAAGTAGCAGGCTATATGTGTGCTAAGTTTAAATAATTTTCTAAAAAAATATCTCGTGTGATCTTAACGTGTTTAAATGACTGACATTGTGAAAATATGTACAGGAAACGAATTGAATACTTAAAAATGAAGCAGTTCTACTAATAGATATATGTGGATGGAGTTTGATTACATTCAGAAAAATTGTTCCTCATATATATACCATGTGATCAAAAAATTCTTAAACGACCATCATTATGAAGCTATGAACGTGGCGTGAACAATAAAATACAAAAATGTTTACCAAGTTTGATGAAACTCTTATATTTTCTTCTAAAGTTACATCGTGTGTTCAAAGAATGTTCAGACTGCCGCCATTGTAAAAATGGAAACACGACATTAACGAAATTCATGAACGTTGTGTCACTTTACTAATAATCAATTATTACTGAGACTAATTAAATTCAGGAATAAGGCATTCATAAGATGTCTTGTATGTTAAAAAGAAATTCAAATGGCAGTCATTGTGAAAACAGAACATGACGTGCATGAAATACGCAACAATAATGTAATTTACTTATAATTACACGTGTAAAGTATTTGATTAGATTTTTAAAAATTGTTATAAATACCACGTGGGATAAAATAATGGTCAAATGACCACCACCTTGAAAATACGAACACAGTTGTTAAAAATGAAAGTTGAATATCTTACTTAGTACTATATGTGTGTCGAATTTGATGAAATGTTGATGTATTGTTCTTACGATATCTCGTGTGATCAAAAATGTTCAAATGGGGAACATTGTTAAAATATGATTATTTTGAACAAAATAACATAAAAGTCAAGTCACCTTAACGTGTGCTACTTGTTTAACGAGTTTAATCCAATCCTGATATGTGGTTTTCAAGATGTCTCGTGATCGGAAATGTTCAAGTGGCCGTTATTTTTAAAATATGAACACGGCATGAACAAAATACACGAACGTCAAGTCAGTTTACAAAGTACTAGGATGTGCATTTTCAAGGTTTGGTGATATTCTGAAAAAATGCTTTGTCAGATATTTGGTGTGTTGAAAAAAACGTCCAAATGGACGGCAATTAAAAATATAAACATGGGATAAACAAATGGATAAAAGTCAGGTCACTTTTGTAAGTTGTATATGCGTAGCAAGTTAGACGAATTCAGAAAAAAACATATTTCCTCAGAAATGTTATAGTATGCAAAAAATATAGAAGTAGCCACCATTTTGAAAATTTGAACATGGCATTAACAAAATATATTTAAACAACCTTACAGGTACACAGGATATTTCCACTCTTGTGTGAATATTAGACTTCAAGAGGCGATCATGTCATTTTATTGGTGGTAAACCTGCAGCAAAGCTCGCTGTGGGACTCTCAGTTGCTTTTGAATGTATTCAGAGTTATAGCTGTGCGAAAATGCTGTTTATTGTTAAGTTGGAGGTATTGGAAGTAGTGTTTCTGATACCAATAATGAACGTTATTTCACAGCCCCCTTCCCTTACGTAGTAATAACTTGAATGTTTTAGACGGGTACTTTTAGACAAATTTGAAGCGCCCGCTTAAAAATTTGTTAACTTAAGGCGTCCACATGGAAGGATGTACTTTGTACTTTCGAAGTGTGGAAGTGATGGGTACGACACAGCATGCGCATTACGCCTCACCCGAGCATCTGTATACAAGTCACTGAACTGGCGTACAGTCAACTCGCCTCTATGAGACATTATGTGTGGACCCTATAATAGTATGACATAATATTTTAAATAAAGGCGTATTTTACGCACCCAATTCCATTTAAATGTTCGGCAAAATTTTCGTACTTAAAAATGACTGCAGAAACATCCAGTTTCGCCATTTTCAACAAGGGCCACGGTGGTCGAGGGGTCAGACCTCTCGCCCCCCCCCCCCCCAAGACGATTCGGGTTTGATTCCCGGCGGGGTCGGTTCCCGAATTTTCGCATGTGGGAATCGTGCTGGACGATGCCGTTGGCCGGCGGGTTTTCTCTGGGATCTCCAGCTTCACCCGCCCCTTCGCTCCGGTGCCGCTCCTCACTCACTCCATGTCACCCCTCACCAGCTCTGAAGACCTCGATGTTAAGCGCTGACCAAAATCTCTCACTCACTCACCCATTTCTAACAGTTAGAAATGACCGGAAGACCTGACTCTGTAGAGTTCCTAAGATACTATTCCTAAGCTGCATCACTCAAGCACGTTGACAAGTTTTCGAATAGACGTCTTATCGGCCGAAGTTCTGCACGTCGCTTGGCGGCAACCGTAAACTGACTGAGCAAATACTACGTTTTGTAATTTTTGAATAAAAACTCTTTGGAAGTAGAATGAGAACTTCAAACATGTATTTTACACGGAAAATTTATTTTATAAGTATCCCATCTTAAAAAACATTAGTTAAGTTACAATGTGCCTTTGTTCACTTGACACTGAGCTCATTGTTTGCCATAGTTCGTCACGAGCCCTTGACCTATTCGAGGCGGAATGTGTATTTGAGGATTCGAATACCCTTATTCACTTAAACAACATAACTTATATTGCACATGTGTAAATGAAGTCAACAGTTCTCCTGTTCAACAATTATAAAACATACTTTCAGTGATAGCAACAACAATTTGTACTGTTAAGAAACTGGCGAAATATTAAATAATTACTTACATCAAGCCAACTAGATTATATCTGTATTTTAAATCAAAGGGCAGGAATATACTATACCCAGTGGCAATTGTTAAATAATTTTATTGATTGGTCACTGCTATAATATATTTTTAATAATGCTTAAATTAACTAAAAAATGGTTTGCCAGTTACTTTTAAATTTAGGTTATGTAAAGAGAACGTTAAGAAAATATATTTGCGAACATCAGTAAAGCATTACACATATCTGTCTTGGTCGCTAATTTATTCAACATTTGTATACTAATCTCACGCAATCACACCTCATAAATCACGTTAATTGTGCAAATAGTCATCTGTTGAACATCGCAGCAAAGTACGCAAGGGAACGTCACACATGCCCTTACGTAAGACGGATATTTAATAAGAGTTGGTAGACCTGGCGCGTGAGCCTTGCTGTGGCGTGGAACGGGAATTTATTGCGTAACAATTAAAACTATTTCCAATGCGTTTATCTACGAAAAGAAGACACACCTGGAACAGTGACCCTATGATTTTAAAAATGCCGTCCTCTAGTTGAAAACATAAGATCCCCAAAGTGCTAAAAATGACTTTTACACGTTTTTGTAGCTGAAAAAATATCAACCGTAATCGGAAAACCAAATCACAGAAACCTGCATTGGTCTTTACATAATACTTTTCACAAATAAACTAACAGGGTCATCGCTTAAAGTCCCGTTGAAAAACATATTCCACGAGAACACTACACTTTAGTTTAGTCTTTCGCGCCTAGAGGCGATGAGGTGTTTGACGGTCGTGTTATATTCGACTCATCACCTTCCCCGTTTTCATGCCGGAACGTAAAACAGAAGCTAGCATTCACTAACTCTTAAAGGTGCGTTTGCCCTTCATTATAATCGGAACT
Organism: Medauroidea extradentata; assembly: GCA_003012365.1. Lineage (NCBI taxonomy): Eukaryota > Metazoa > Arthropoda > Insecta > Phasmatodea > Phasmatidae > Medauroidea > Medauroidea extradentata. The sequence goes on along the minus strand of PNEQ01120498.1, from coordinate 81,945 downwards.
GCCCTTGACTGACATCACATTCGCGTTGCGTCTGTTTAAGGGCACGAACCCAGTTAAGGGTGTTCAAGTGCGAGAAAATCATAATTTAATATTTTTTATGAACTATTGCTAGTTTTGTAGATGATACTTGTGGGTTCATTTTCCTCTTACGAAACAATTTTATCTCTCATAGTTTTCTCATAACGGGATGTCAAAGTCAAAATTTGCTTGTTACGCTGCCATGCAAATACTGAAAATCAACTGACCTACATAAACAAAATAATTATCTGTGAACGTACATCCCATGAACTATGCAGTAAAACATTAAAAAACACTCAACGTAAAATTTTGAATTTAAAAAATCGCAAAAGTACAGAAAAAAGTTGCAAATTCAAAAATTTTTTTCAAAATACAAAAAAAAAAAAAAAACAGTTCGCAGGATAATTTCAAACACTTTATTACGTAGTCCAAAGTATGTTATTTCACTGTGAATTATTTCACGGACTTAAGTCAATTGGTTTTCACTATTTGCATAGCAGCAGAACATGCAAATTTTGACTTTGATGCACCGTTATGAGAAAACTACGCCAGCTAAAATTGTTTCGTAAGAGAAAACTGTACTCACAAGTATCGTCTACAAAATTAACACTATTTAATATAAATATAAAATTATGACTTTATCACATGAACACCCTTAAGGACCGTTACCAGCTGAATTTGAACACAGCTGTAATACATATTCCGTCGTTTTTTAATCATGTGGCTTACATATAGAAACTTCTGGAACGAACCTAATTTTCCGACAAGGAGGAGTGATTAACAGTTAAAAGTTTAAAATCAACAGTAGGGATGATAAAGGAACACTTACAACGCCGAGCTGTAGGCCAGCTTCATAGTTGGGTGGTGGGGTGGTTGGAGTAGCGCCTGAACCCTCGTACTGCAGTATTGCCAACTGCTGCACCTGTGTTTCCTGACACTCGCCGAGCCCTCGGACCTGTATCCAGTAAGATCTTGCTGTCTGGTTCGCCTCCAGTATGCAGTCGTACCTCTCTCCTAACACACAAAATACACCATCATATATCAACCTGCTACTACAGGTCGTTCGGGATAAAGTGAGCACAAAAAATTTAACCTTTTAAAAATGCCACTAACCGTTACCGAATGTAATTCATCATTTACTATAGTCCACTTACTGCTTGTATGGTTGGCAGCGAAATAACGCGATATAGTTCCGTATATTTAAATACAACAGTACTGAAACAAGATCAACCGAAATCGCATAGTGGTATTTTATATAATTAATAAACTTTTCATAAAACTATATAGATACCTACCGACTGCATAATTTACCTTAAGAGGGTGTGGTACTTAATTCAACGCTAAAAGCGTTAATCTATATCTGTAGGTTTCTTGAAGCCAATTTGCGGAAATTAAACAATAGCAATCCTAGACAATATTTTTAGTCAACGTTTTAAACAAAGTAGTTTCCAGTGTTACGAACTTCTGAGGCACAATCTGTGACGCCGGAACCTCGTGCATTTAACTGCGGCGCAAGAGATCACGCGTAACGAATGAGTAATTTTGGATAACTCTTTACACATAAAGTTGGCAAATACCTTTATCTAGGATTGTCATTTAGTAATTTATCCATATTGACTTCGAAAAAAGCGTAGAAATCAACAGATGTTTTCAGCGTTTATTTATCTACCACGCACTCTGAAACGCGCAAACATCAAGTGTCGTGTCCAGGGAGGTTGAGACATTTGCTGTCGTTAGTCGTTACACGCGGAAAGATACGAATTGGCTGAAAATAGAATTTTATCTGGGCTTTTTTGAGTGCTCGCTTTATCCGAGTCCTAACTCTCGTGTTATGTGGGCGATTCACTAACAATTTTAATTGTTTTAATAATTTTTTTAGTTGTACGAGATAAGGTTTAAATTGTAAGCATTTATTGTGACTACATTTTACTGTAAGGAACGTTTTTTAGCTTGTATAGTTTTGTATTTTATATCATATTAAAGTCAAAATCTGAATAAAACGGTTTTATGCAAGAAAGGAAAACCAACTTACTTAACGAAATGAAAAAATTCACACTGAGGAACAGTTTCACAATCCACGAAATTACATGTATACAAACAGCAGTGACTTTTTTGTATTAAAAATATGTATGAATTTAAGGTAAAAAATTACTAATAAAAAATACAAAACAATAATCTATGTGATTCTTGTACATGAATAGTCCATGACGCTGTTCTTCAGTGTGAATTTTTTCATTTCGGTAAGTCGGTTGTTTTTCCTATCTTGCGTAAACAGTTTTACGCAAATTTTGTCTTAAACGTGCTGTTATACAAAAAGTATAAAAACTAAAAAATTTCACTACGGTAAAAAAAAGTCGTAACGTATGTCTTTAAAAGAAACCATCTCACGTATAAATATAAAAATTATTAAAATAATTGAATTTTTCTGACAACGAGAATCTTATTTTCGCCGAAGACGGCCGAAGTAGGCTACATATACTCCCCTCCCTAATACCAACTTCAGATAACGCAGTTTAGTACAAAAAAAGACGTTTTAGAATTTACCATGTTCACAATATAATATTTGTTATCACATTTAACTTTTCAACATACTGAATAAAACTATTTGATTATTAATATCATTTGTAAGTATAGACGTATAATATTAATTAGTTATTATTTCACTACAATAATTATTTTTTGTTACACAAGTTGGTCTTCAGAGGAGGATGATTTCAGCAGTCTTCTGGTAAGGATTTGTGTTTCTTATCCCATATAAGAGGGCCTGATGAACCGATTGCAAAGTCACGCGAGTTTAATTTATGGAAACACCTAAACAACATGTAAAAAAGTTTTATTGCAGAAACGATTAGCAAGCAAAGAGTAAGGGAAAACTAGACATTTTTTTTTAATGAGTCGATTGGCAACCCTTGGAAGTGTTTCTTATTTTGAATATTATTAATGGCAACCTTTGATAGACCATACAAATATTTAAAATTTTGTTGATGATGATTTTTTTTGTAGACTAACACTGTGATGTACAAGAATTACGTAACCGATATTTGCGAGATGCTTGCAATCTTTTGACAAAAATTTTTATAAAAGAAGTTTGTATTCTAGATTACAATTTTTTTTAAGAAATTTGTTTGGGTGACAAAGTAGGCTACGAATCTTTGTGATTTGCAGTTTGGATAACTTCGAATTTGATCAAAAATGCCAAATTCAAATTCAGAATTGTCATCGGGTCAGTTTTGCCCAGTAAGTTTATACATGAAATAAAGTTTATAATGTACATTATCGCTAAGTTTATAAGGCGGTTCATGTAAACAACTTTTTTCCACCATGTGTGTGGTATTACTGTACCCTGAGTAGGCTATCTCTAACAAGAGACGTCCTGACTGTGCAATGCAAAATCAAAGTCTTTGAATTTTATTAAAAATTTTCTCACTTTTGCCTTTACCCCCAAGAATTTACTTGTGGAACTGTGCAATCGGCACGTAGTAAACTATTTTACTATTTGGTGTTAACTTAATGGTTGTGCTCCAACTGGTAGGCACATAAGTTAATTGGGCTTAAGACCACATGTTTTTATTTTTCAGTCTTAAAAGTGGGCATATTTCGTAAAAGCGTCATATACACATGTTGTAGATTGTTTTCGATATGACGCCTATATTTTCCAGAACAAAATTTATAAAATTTTGGCAAATTATATTAACTTGAAAAAGTCTTCTTTAAATCAATAAATAGGTAAAACTATTTAATTGTTTGTTTAAAAAACATTAGGCTTTGTAGCAAAGGCCGGGCTGCGGCTATGTAGTGATCAGACATGTCAAGACGGTCCGGGTTCGATTCCCGGCGTTGTTGGTCCCAGATCTTTCGCATGTGAGAAACGTGGCGTATGTTGCCGTTGGCCGGCGAGTTTTCTCTGGGTAGTCCCGTTTCCCCTCGCCCTTGTATTCTGTCGATGCTTATTGTAGGATCTCATTTAATGTCGCCTCTCAGGAAACGACAGACGTCTAAGGGCTACTAGGTTGAAGTGTGTCTAGATGTTACACCATGCTCTCGGGATCCACTGCCTATTTAATATTATTATTTTTACTATAGCAAAAAATATTTGCATTTAATCTGTGTAGCAGTTTTACAATATTTGCTTCCTTTTAAGACGAAAAATAAAACCCTTCGCAAAAATACGTAGCATACGAAACCGTGCAACGCAACATAATCCTAAAGACCTCAAAATAAGTGTAGAGGTTTTTAGACAGCATTAAAGAAAAACAAAGTAAGAGGAATCCTAAGGACGAGGTTTAGCATAACATAATAATCTAAAAATATTTTTTTTCTGGGAGATGCTTAAAGTGCCAGTTGGAATAATGTCTTTGTTGACGGGAACCAGCAATTTTTGATTGTGTGTGTGAACACTCGTTATAGTAGTGAGAGATTTTGTTCAGCGATCAACATCGAGGTCTTTAGTCGATTTCGTATTGCTGGCGTTGGTAGATAAATGTTATTTCCTAAGAGAAAAATGTACGTAAGTTTTGTACGTTTTAATAAGAACATTACACTTTTGTGTAACTAATATTGAGTAGTTTTTTAATAAAACCCATCAAATTCAAGCGTTTATTTCTGTAGCTTCATATAATGTATACTAACGCTTCTTTACAAACAATAAAAGTTGCAGAAAAATAAATTCTATAAGGTTTTTAATGAAATGATATTTAGCACAAGTAGAACTGATTTTACAATTTTAAATATGTGAAAAATTGAACCCTACATCCACATTTTTAGACTATAAGAACTACTTCCAGGAATGACATAAAACGTATGTTAGTATTTCATGGCAGATACGTTCAGTGAGAGTTATCTCATTTCTGAATGTTTGTTGGTTTTTACAATTAAGTACAGAAAAATAACACGTTCACTTTGGTATGTTGGAGAAAAGTGAAATCAGAAATTGTGTAAACAAGATGAAAGTGGGCCCGCGAAAGTACGTATACAAACACAGTGCTTTTAAAACATGTAATTTCCAGCTAAATTAAGCTCAAATAACAAGGGTGACTCGGAAAACTCTGCAGCAGTCAAAATGAATAACATTTACGTGTTTCTGAGCCTTTCAAATGTGTAGCGTTAACTTGCCATGATGAACTGTTTTGTAATGGAAGGTCGTTTGGAAAGAAAAATAGGCCAGCTGAAGGTTATGAACGAAGCAGATATAACAGTAGTGAAACTGAGAAGTGACGCGGAAGGCCAGAGACGATAGTGCTTGTCAGTGTGCTAAAAAGATAGGATTTTGAGGAAGGTGGTCATACTGATAGTCAAGTTAAGGTAAACAAGACTTATTCATAAAAAAGCCCCCCTTACCAAGGCTTTTTCGTAGTTTTGTTCAAGACGAATCGTCAATAAGTTTGTATGATAGTTATAGTTTCGCCTATTCAGTTAAATTAATCTTATCAAGCGTGATAAAGTTCGCGGGTTCACTAAGCTATAAGTTAAACTTCACAAATAGCAGTACATTAGGTCAGATATCTACTATTCGTTTATTGCTGCTGACACAGTGGTAAATTATAACTGGTTAGGACTGAAATTTGTTCCTTCATCTCTCTGGCCAAAAACCCTCTCAGGTTTGTCATTGAAGTTATGGCAAATTTTCGATAGTGAAAACGAAGTACAAACGAAAAGGCTTGTTTACAAAATAATCTACAACTTGTCACAAAACTTAAAGTTAAAAACTGGAAGTCATTGGATTCCTGAAAATCCTAAGACGAAGGGTAATATTATTAGTTTATAATTACTTACTAAGGAAAAAAATAAAAATAATTATTAATTTAAAAATGTGACGTTCCGTGTTCATTTAGAAAGTCATATTAATAATCGACACCAAAATGACGTAAGTTAGCTATATTTTACAATATTGTCTTGTTAACCAATCAGTTTTTTTAACGTAATGTGAATAATCGGGATTGTTATATTTAACGGCAGTTAATTTAAGTCGGAGTGATATTTACATGCATTTATGATTGCTAAGTCACAATTTCCGTTCTTTTTCGCACTTTAGTAACACGTTGCTAAAGTCATAGTCCAAATTCATTGTTATAGGTTACATTACTTCTGTGTTACGAACCTAATGCAAGTTTTCAACAAATGAATGTGTCGGTTTTACTACATCTGCTCACATTCAGAATTTAAAAATAATATAAAAAACAGCGTAAATTGGTATCCGTGGTCTTAAGTGCAAGCCTTAATCATGTTACCATGTCTGACGTGGGCTTGCGTATACGTTTTGTTTTCCAAAATAAGTTTCGTAAACGGTATGTCAATTTGGACAGAGGAAAATGAATTAGTTTGAAGGGAATGAAAATGTAAAATAAAGAGCGGGTGACTTGAACACTCAATCGAGGACAAACTTCGATTTATTTGCTGAGTGTATATACTTATTTGATGTCTGTTGGTGCAAAACTAATCAGTAGGTTTCAGCATTCGTCCGGAGCGATTAAGGGAAACCACAGGAAACAGAAATCATGATAATTGGAACAGGGAATCGAACTGGGGTCTTCCAGAACGCGAGTACAACGTGTTTCCGTTTTATGAAATTTATCTTATATTTTATTTAATTAAGTTAATAATTTTTTTTGTTAAAATTGTTAAGCACAAAGAAAGGCTACACCACCGTTGTGCCAAAAATCTATCCCGCCTTAGTGACAAGAAAACATTATGAATGTGACCCGAGTTGCGTTGAAAAGGCCAACTTTAGTGGTCAATCAAACAGTTGCGCCGCCTAGCTGATTCTTTGTGATATATTTTTATACGTTTATGGGGCATAAAATCTGGTACTGTATACTGGGATTTAGAAACTTCCGATCTTGGGTATACTGACAAAAATATCGTTGTTGTAGGTATATTTTACTGTAATGAAAGTTTCCTAGCATTTGTAGTTTATAAATAATGGCATGTCAAAATCCAAATTCGCTTAAAACAGTTTTACGCATGGAAGAAAAAACAACTAACTTAGTTAAATGAAATAACTCATACTGAAAAACAGTGTTACGGGCTCCGCGTCATATATACAAAACACGCACTGCATTTTTTTGTATGTTAAAAAATTTACTGAATTTCAAATAAAAAATTTCTTTTTTCTATAATTAAAGTTAAATTAAATTCGGCTTTTATTTCACCTATTTTGGCTTAGTCCGTGACACCGACCTTCAGTGTGAATTATTTTATTACGGTAAGTCAGTTTTTTTTTTCGTGTAAAACCGTTTAGTGCAAATTTGGACTTCGACATGCCATTATATAAAAAAAAAAATTTGACTGCTAAAGTATTCTCGTTATAAAAAAGTCACAATTTACGTCTACAAAACGAACAATATCTCGCACAGTCATAAAATTATTATTAATAAACAAATAAAATGTTCGGTGGACAGCTGAATTAAAGAGCTATGTGTTGACGACTCACCCGAAGCCATGACGATGGTGTCAATGACGATAGGTATGATCGGCTCGCCGTCAGTGGCGATGAGCAGCAGGCGGTGACCTTCAATGGATACCTGCATATGGCACACGGATGCCGTAGACGCTATGAAGCGTAGTCTGTGCCTCTGGCCACTCTGCACTACGAACACTGCCCGTGAAGTGTTGGTGTTCACTCCGGTCTCTGGATTCTGCACACAGTAACGTTACATTCCGCTTATGATGATGTAAATAAATAACATACGGGGATGGCAGGGGCGTCATTTCAGATTTTTCTTGGGGGGGGGGGAGGGAACATGTAATTTTCGGCGACGTGACTTTTTTGCATTTTTTTTGTTAATTAGGCATGTATAAATTAGAAACTTTAATAATAAAACTTTAGTTTTATGTACTTAAGTTAGCATTATTTAAATGACAAAATACAAAAAAAAATAATTATACACTTAAATTTCTAAATCCGGGGGGGGGGGGTTGTTTGCCCCCCTGCCCCCCTAAATGACGACGCCCCTGGGGGAAGGTATCACACTCCGAGAACAGACGTACGACTGGCCGCCCGTAAGCGTCTGCTGAGCACTAAAACAAACATATTGACTTACGATCTACAATGGCAAGATGGCGGATTATTGCGAAAATTAATTGATTCTTGAAATTACTGCAGATTCTTGCATCGTATTTGACAGGATAAAACATTCCTAACTCGCATTAGGGGTCTGCAAACATTAGTGTTAAATATTTCAACAGCAACATTCCTAATTACTCAGTAAATTTGGGAAGTAGTTTCATGTGCCCATAACAACCAATAGTAAAACTAAACCTACGAAACAATGAACGTACCTTCAAACTTAACAAACATTCAAATTTTCTCGTTGAATATCACAACCTCTAAAGAAAGGTAAGATCCTAAGTGGGCTTTACGTATCGTCAACAGCGAGGCCACGAGAGACCGTGACATACAAATTTATTTGGTTCATCTAACGTACCCTTGAACATAACAAGACCTAGGTAGAGGTACACAGGGCCGGTTTATGTACCATCCCAGTACTTTCCTGATCCACTCGTATAACTACTTTACTGTTTAAATTTTCATAAAAGAAAACTTCACAGTAAAAATACGTTTAGATCGTTTGCAGAGCTTACCATTGTGTCTCACACAATAAGAAGAGTCAGTATTCATAAACCATAAATAATGTCTAACGATCACGTGTGTTTAAACCACGTGTACTTTTTCACCATGGCTTCAGAAGGTGCTTAATGTGATGTCCATTCATAGCAATGCATCCTCGTGACCCAATGTACGTTTTAGAAGATCACGTGTTATGTGAAACACTTCAGGTTGATCACGGATGTGATTTCAGACAATCACGACACGCACTTGTGATGTTAATATGAAGCTCATCATAAGTGATGGCGAACAAGTGTTCATATCTCTTCAGGTTATGGGGTTTCAGGGTACATATTTGCTATCATGCTGACGTCTCTAATAATACCGAATACATTTTATATGACACATATGTAGTGGCCTCTGTGGTGAGGTAGTGGTAAGCCAATCATCTCATATTTCTCGCACGTGCGTTGCTTGTCAGGATTCTCTTACGTCTCGTTCTAGCATTCTAACACAGCTCTTTTCCCCGTCTCACTTCAGCCTGACGGCAGCTGAAATAGGGCAACAGAATATCAGGATCTTGAATGTGTGTGTATGTGCTAGTCGGCTGTTTTCTTGTTACTTTAGAATATTTGATCAAAAAGTGAGTTATCATCACAATTTTCCCGAATATTCAAGTAACACCAGCAGGGATAAGCTCACCATGCTTAAGGCTCTAGTAACTGCAGGTTAAGTCTCTAAAGTCAAGACCGTTGTAGATAAAATTTAAGAAACAGAAATTGACAGTCTTAAAACAACAATGTTAAAAACTGTACCAATCCTGAACGCTAACCAATAAAGGCTAATGTTTCTTTCAAAATGACTTCAATAGAGTTAATTGGGGATGTGAAAATTATGTCAGAGAATCAGACACAAATATAAAAGTGACATGGCTTGTACTACTAAACCATTATAGTACTTACCTGTAATATATTTCGAAAAATACAGGGAAGCCAAAATCAGGATGGCCGACCCAAGAAACTAACGAATGAGAGTACAACCACCTTGCTTGGTCATATAAATACTACACCTCGTATATGACTATGCTTAAGTTTGGACACGTACATTTAGCGTGATTTCGTGCAATGTTGACAAACTGCAGGAAGTGATCCTTGAGAGAACAAGGAGCAAAAAACGCTCGTACGGGTATGTGTCCGGGAATTCCTGTACTCTATACTAGAAATAAGTTATTCATTATTCATGTACAGTAAGTACATTGTAATACACGACATGCTGTCGTGATTCCACCAGTAGATGAGGTCTTCTAATGGTTTCTCGCCCTAAACGTTGCAATAACGCAATCATACAGCCTGTAGCACCATTCGCATGGCACAGGAATGATGAACGAACAAATATTTTCTATAATAGAAACTTTATATTTCTAGACACACCCTATCGGTGGTCGTCTCCTGCATATTGTCACCATTTCTCAAAATAGTAGTTTCGAACAGTATTTCTGGTGAAATATTTCTGCACCAGTTAGTTCCAGTGGCTCATGTGGACACATACTACTCAGATTCATGGCCAGTGATTGGATAATTTTACTGTTGCGCGTCTTAACATTCTACTGCAAATCACAGACGTTTGTAACTGCAGTAACCTTATTACGTACAACTGAAGTGCTTTCTTATATACGCGATTACTAACGAATCAGTAACATTCGCTAGTATTGGTGTGTATCCCAAAATCACTTCAGTTATTTTATACCCCCATGGCGAAAATCGTTCGAAGATTACAACCTTGCTCTTATTCGTAGGTAAATTCATATTAGAGACACGCAGCCAATAACAATGAAGTGTGCACGTAAGACAAGGAAACAAGTTGCTGCGGAAACATATTCATGAAAATTAGATGTACCAGTGGCAGTTCGAGGGTTGTTGGCAGGTAGAGGACAAGTTACCGAGAACTGTAGACTCGTGGGAACGCGCCGCTGTGTACCAATGACCACGAAATGGCAATTTATTGTGTTGTGACCAATCAGTAATAAGCAGAACATACATACCAGAGAGACAATGGCTGTATCGTCGACTAGCGCACAATTCTGTGCATTTCTCTTCACTTGTGCACTGCCTGCCAACAACCTACAAGCCGCAACTGCTCCCTACGGTCAGTGTAAACGTATATAAAAGAAGTACCGAGTATCTGCCGAGACCGTTGATGAGGATGTTGTCAGGGACCTGGTTGGTTTTGCCGCCGGTGTCGTCGGTGTATCTGCCAGGGAAGCGGGAGACGGCGTACTCGTGAAGCCAGTCGCTGACCTCTATCACGTGCTCGGTGGCGTCCTCGTCGTACAAGCTGCTGTGGACATCCCTGGACGGCGACTGTTTCACTATCAGTGCCCCATGCAGACCGTCAAACTTCTGCAGACCTGTACGCAACCAACGTTCTCTGTCACAGCCTGCTTGCATGCCGAGTAAATACCGACCTTCCTCAACATATGTCACACTAACTAAATTGTTTGTGTCAAAATAATGTGTACAATCTTAATTAAATATTTTGAATTTTTATATGCCAAATTAAAATTTCACAAATGTTTCATATTCAATACTTTCGTACTTCAAAAAAATCGTAAGAACTTTATACATATATTTTCCAATGCCACAAGTTTATCTTAAGTTTTCAAGAAATGACTAGCAGCTGCATTTTTCTATGCGGCTGATTTTTTGTTTGTGATAGTTTCGGTTTCTTACTAAGTTCTCAAAACATTAAAACATAAATACGTTCATGTCACAACTATGATATTTTGGAATATAATAAAACATTTATATGGTGCAATATTATCATTGATAATAGGCCTCCCTACAATTGTGTACAGCATTTGGCATAGCCTAAAGATATGAAGACAATTTTTCGCTGCTGTGCAATCTTAAACACAACTCGATACGGTCTCTGTTAGGCATTCTACCACAGTACTTGCTTGCATTCTGACCTCGACTTCTCAAATAATGCACTAATCATCTTTACGCCACGCCAGACATTCTGTTTCAGGATATACACTGATAAAATAAATGTCTCCTCCACCGGGATTTATTAGTCACTATGTTGATCATTAACCACGAGAAATTACGTGATGAAAATACACACACAATGGCAAAGAATAAAATTTTCGAGGAAAAAAAAAAACGAACAGATGACTGCGAAACATAAAACAAGTTGTGATGACAACAATGGTCTGACCTCCAGTCAACGCAAAACTGGTTTAGATTTGTGCATTATTTCCAGAAATTTCACGTGATATTATGAAGGCAGTATTAGAAGGAACATGATATTATTTTATGAGAATGACTTTAAAAGCGTGAACTGCCACAATCAGAGATGCAATGCTCATTAAAAAACAAACAGTTAAAAAATTATGAAAGTTCTTCTTACAAAATCATTTTGTGTTGAGCAGAACATAGTTTTTAGAGACCACGAAAAAATATATATTGCAGAGTAATTATCAATAAAATCTTGTTGATAGCACATTTTTGCACACGGCTGAATTCAAAACGAGGTTGACTTAAATAATGAAAAAAATTTGTGGTGTTTTCCATATTCTTATGTATTTATGAAACATCTTTTGATGTATACTATTTAAGGCATGTTAGCGGTGTGTGTTTCACATCTTTCTCTGAGTTTTCTGTGTCGACAGAGCCTGTCCTTGAGATTAGCTGTACAGTACAGGTATTAAGGTGACCGCCTGGCTAGAAATATTTTGCACGTTCGAGGTCTAGAAGTGCGGAGTGCTAAGTGCGAAACAGTACTCACATCACGCCTTTCCCTAGTCTCTATGTGCAAGTCACTGAACTGGTGTGCAGTCTTCTCGCCGACAACTCGCCGCTATGAGACAACCCGTGGTGACCCCGTCATTTTAAGACGTACAGATAAAAATAAATGTGCATTAATCCGGGACGTCTTAAAAGTCATGTGTAATATAAAGTGTATTTTAAAAGGAACTAGTAGCCTATATGTCCTAGGTTTATGTATGAACATTTACTGCGCCGCCTCCCCAATCGACGAGCAGTTATGAGGTCACATAAATCGTAGTTCGTACCTTTCATTGAACTTCGCTCGCCTCTCGACTAGAATAAGGACATTTCACTAGCTGGTTACATATACTTGTAATTTTTAAGCGTGAGTATGCAATTATATTGCATTTATCAACGATTAACTGTTCTAATACAAGTTGATTATAAATAGGCTAAATCGTTATGGATACTTCGAAGTTTTAGATATAAAAAGTATAAGACTGGGACACAGTTCGTCGATATTAAGATAATATGTAGTAAATATATCTTAAATTAACTTTTATTTGCGGTATTGGGGAAATATACAAATAACTCGCTATTAAAATTAGTTTAGTGTTGCTTAATACTGTTTAGAAAAAGAGGAACTTAAATAAACGTATTTTTTGTTAAAAATATGTTACGGTAAACAGTTTCCCAGATGTTAAAATGCCGCGTACGTCCCGACATATAATTGGTAAGTTTGTCGACCACGTTATTACTACGTCTCCAAATTATATTTCTCACATTTTCAATCAACAATCTAATAATTTGTTCAGCGAAGTTCTTTGTAAGGTGAAGACAGACAATAGTTGAGAGCCTCGCACATACAGGCGGTGAGGCGGATGGTGAACGAGTAAAAGTCGCCCTTACGGGCGTTCACGTGGTAAAAATTCATAATTTGTAGCGAGTTACGACGTTTCTCTTTTTGACCATACTGTTTAACACACATTAAGTCTTCATATCTACGAAAAAAAAACACAAACTTCAAACTATGTCGCTATAGATTCAAAAATTCGGCACGTTTATTAGAAACATTATTTCCAGCCCTTCAAAACGGCCAAAAATGACTTTTCCAGACGGCCATATCTCGAAAATTAACAAACTGATTCGAAAAACACAACTATAGATACAAGTGTTAAACTTTTAACTATGCTGCTCATAAATAAAATGTGGTCACCGGTCTCATAGGAAAACGAAAATAGTAAAACACTGCACGCCATCTGAGTAACTTGCGCGGAGAGGCGATAATACGTTACATACGCCAGTTAGTGTCAGCCTTACCGCTCCTGCCTCACACACACAAACACAGCCTATCTAGGGAGGCCCCTTAAGAGTCCGCGGCTGATCATGGTCGTTGTAGTCCAATAACACGCAAGCTAGAGCTGTATCAGTATGTTATAATTGTTCACGTTAAAAGCCAAACGATTGAACTACAGACGCCAGGACATAATTTTCTCTTTCGCCTTCAGTAAACTGAGCAACAGTGCCCTAAAAAGGAAATTTTTCTAAATATCACACTATTTCTTTCTGTAGAATGACATATGATAGGACTAAAGTAAGGAGTGGCGTCTATAGATAACAGTTTTTTTACCCTTCCTGGAAAGAAAGTGTGTTCCCAGAACAGCTATTTACGGATATATGCATATAAGCGCAAACATTGATTTTTTAAGAAAACATCTTGCTCGAGTCTTCTCTTAAGAATGTGTGTAGAAAAAAATGAAAGCTAAAAACACTATTTTGAATCTGTACGTTTTTGAAAGTCAGTATGGAAAAACTACAAAACAACAAACCTAGGTACTAGTATTTATCACCTTAACGAGGAAACATTCACTCAGAATAATTCATTTAAGCGTGGCATGCTACGCCACAATGCGTGAGGTTTCGGCGGGAGCGATTGGCATTCAGAAATACGTTATTCGAGTAAATTTTTGCTCAGAAAGCTAGTAAAATCTATTGCCTCAGGCAATAGGTAACTGTTTTATGATTTTTGCGAATTGGCTTCGAGAAACCTCCAGTTTCAAACTCATGCTTCTAGCGCTGAAGAATGGATGCCATGCCCAAGAAAACAGCGACAGACCTGAATGAGAATGGTAGAAGTGTGTTCCCGCGTTGGCGTACCACTGGTAGCGGAACGTCGTGGCCTCAAGGATAGGACACTGCGTCACCATCGGCACACCGTCATAGTACTGTGTATTCCTCTGATGTATACCGTGCCAGTGTAACGTCACCTCGTTACCTGGTATCTTGTTATGTACGTCGATTACCACTTTGTCGCCTTCACACACCTGTTACAACCACACAAACACTGTTTACATATTCGCTGCTACATATCAGTCATGTTAAATGACTGCATTTAATGGGGAGCGTTAGACCATTTTATTGTGTTTTCAGTTTTTGAGCCATAATATTTATTCAAATCTTACTATCAAAATTTTATCTTCGATAAATTATATGATATATTCTTGGTACTGCCCGACATAAATAACTTATCATGCAGAATCATTTCAAGATAATTATAGGTTAACTTTTAGGAATTCTCTTGCAATGATTCTGCTCGGCAAATTAATTAACGATCCCATTATTAGTTATGCCCAGCAGTTTACCAAGAATGTGTCCTATGATTTGTCAAAGAGAAAATTTTAATAATATAATTTTACTACATGTTATGGCTCAAAAACTGAAAATCCAATCCGGGTACCGACCCCGCCTGAAAAAATCCTTAAGAAATGTCTTTAAAAATTGTTCAATATTAAAATTCTTAATAAATAAGTCAATTATATAAGAAAACATTTGATAGAATTTTTTTAGAAATATAAATTTTAAAATAAACTTTTAGATAGCGGCACATATTATAAAATAAAAAAAAATTGGTTGCGTTTTTTAAATGGCAGTATTTTTCTATAAATATAACGCAGGATAGATTTATTTGAAAGCGTTATCTTTAAACTGATCAACTGAAACATTATTTATTTTAACATTGTTTCCTATTTTAGCTCCGCAGCTGTAAGCTAGGTATGCAGAGCAAAATACTTCGTGAAACGTAATACACTTTGCCTACTGTATGAGTGCTGGACATTTGGTCCGCATAGCCACAGAATAAATAACCAACATACGTGCAATAAGAGTTTCTTAAATGTTGACATTGTTACACATTCTGCAGCCAAGTCTTTTTGTTAACGTGTCATTGCTTTCATTTGGCTCAGCACACCAAAATTCTAATTTCTTCGTTCAGAACATATTGCTGTGTCTATGTTACCATTTTCAGGCCAAACAAGTTTATGTCGCTCTGCGTGGCAACAGTTACTTTTTGGTCTTTGGTTCAAATTATATCATTTTGGAACTTCCTTAAAGTTACAACTCACTTACATAAATAAGGTTATTTTCAACGAAAAAAAAAAAAGACACGAGGTATTAATAAAACCTCTTGTATCACCCGTGGTATTATATTTGTATACAACATGGTAAAATTATATTTGGCCGTATTAAAAACCAATTCTAAAATATTAAGTATTTTTGTCAATGATGTTAGAGACTTAAGTACCTCAGGTATTCAATCATAGTTAATGAGAGCATTTCTGAAGTTGAGTTAGCTGTATTATGGGTAAGTTACGAAAACCAAATTTTGACTTTGAAAGACTACGTAAATCTTTAGGACCTGAAATTATTAGAATTTTCCACAAGTTGAAACATTTCAAATTATGTTAATTTATGTAGTCAAATAGTATCAAGAAATGTTTTGCAAAAATAGTTACATAATATTTATAAAGTTGGGAGGCAGTTAGGAATTTAATATGTTGGCTGATGAAGTTATGCGAGTAACATGCATACCAATGACTGAAACAAACATAGTGCTAGAAGTAGGGTCGTGGGTAGCTGGGCAGTCAATTGTAGCAGCAGTTTTGTCATTACATTAGGAGTGTTATTACACTGATTTTCTTCTGTTTTTGTTAGGTTTTCGCATACATATATCTTCAATGAAGAACATTTTTGATACAGCTCCTAATTTGTCGAGGAACACTGTTTAAGGGGGGAATCGTAATTTTATATTTGTTTGAAACATTTTTAGTTTTGTAGACGTTACTTGTGTACATTATTGTCTTAAAATTTTTTTTAGCTCAGCCAGTTTTCCATAATGTCATTTCAAAGTAAAAAAAAAAAAAAACAAGTTTTTAGTTTATACACCCCTCGCTCGAAAACCAACTAACATAATGAAACAAAATAATTCGCAGTGAAAATACATATCACTGGCTAGGGATTTACGTATATAAATTCCTAGTCAAACACTGCTTTGTATATTTAAACAAATTTCTGAAATTAGAAATTTTTTTCTACTTTTAGAATATTATTTTAAAATACAAATTGTTTTATATTGGGCTTTGGGTACTTAAAACCATAGCTCGTGACATGTGCTTTGACTATGAATTACTTAGTTCCATTATGTAGATTGTTTTTCGGTGGTTTATGAACTAACAACATGCACGTTTTGACTTTGAAATGCAATTCTGGGAAAACTAGCTGAGCTAACGTTTTTTTTTTATAAGAGGATAACGTACACCCAAGTGACGTCTACAAAACTAACAATGTTTCACACAAATATAAAATAATATAAAATTATAATTTTTTACTCTCTAGAAAGTTCTTAAATTTTATAAAATTCTTTAAATATCCAGTATACCAGAGTACGTACTCTACGGAAACTGTCTTGTAACTGGTATAATAACTTATCTAACGATAAGGTAGAGCACATTGTATGTGGAATTGCAGGTGAATATGGAGAATAATTCCAAAACTACAAAAAATGCCAGTTTTACGATGTTCTGAACACGTTCAGTTAAAAAAATGTATCATCTCAAGTGCCGCAGTCATAAAATATTTATGCATTTGCTGTACTTTACCCGACGTTACGTCTTGTAACCAATAAAAATGTGGCAGGTGCTAGTTGATGTTAGTTTCAACAGTGACGACCTTGACGTGTGGTATTTCATATAAATAACGTTCATCACAAATTAGGCGCTTGTCGCATTGGGTATTAACTATTCACTACATACAGTGCTGTTAAAATGTTCGGTTAGTCGACTTACAGTGCCGTTTAAAATTCAATTAGTGTGCAACATGGCACCGGTTGTAGACAAACTTACTGAATTGGATAATTTATGCTGGGGAATTAAAAATAATGTTTGAATTACAGTTTTTCCGCGTATCTCTGTTGTCCAGAAACGCTCATTAAATTATCAAATTATAACTGAGTGGTAAAATACACCATCTTGCGATAAACTCGTAAATCCTTATCATAAGACCAATACAAATTATATAATTGGTTAAATGTTAATTTAAATCATAGATAAATATTGCCATTTTCAGTGTCTTCAGGTAAGATGTATGACAAAATTTTGCGACAAAATCTGAAGGCATTTTTTTGTTTAAACACTATAATAACATTTTAGTAATTTAAATGAAAATAGTGTTATGACTGATAAGTATATTGAACACGCGAGGTGAGACCTTACATTAAGGGTGTTAACGCAACAAAAATGCATAATTTTATATTTGCATGACATAGTGTTCGTTTATAAACGTTACTTGTGGCTACATTTTGCACTTGAAAATCTTTTAGCTCTTATAGTTTTTACATAATGGCATGTCAAAATCAGGATTCGCAAGTTACAGGAACATAGGAATAAGGAGTATCAAGTGACTTGCCCGAATGAAATAATTTACCTTGAAATGAGATATTATAGGCAGTATGATAAAATATTTAATAATACACAACGAAGTCCTTTTGTCTGTTTTAAAAATTGCCATAAGTGAAGTAATTTATCTTTACTCTTAGATTTAAAAATAGGGAATTTTTTAACCTGTCAACTTATTACTAATAATATCTTAATTCAGTGTAAATAATTTCGTTCGCGTAAGTCACTTGGATTTTGTTATTCCCATGTTCCTGTAACTTACAAACTTTGACTTTGTCGTGTGAATTAAAACAATTTTACAAGTGGCAAATGCAGTCACAAACGTCCATAAAACAAACGCTATGCCGTGAAAATATAAACCTGATCGTAGATAGTAGGGAAGTAGAGACGGAAACTACAGGATGTTACAAATTGAACACGTTAATATTTTGGGGAAACATTCTCACATCTCGAGGAAAAAAAATTCTATATTAACACACGTCTGAAGATACTTCATTTCTGCACTGCAGATAACGTGAGCTGTATCCTGTTGCTGCGGAATACTGCATCGGACACTACCTGCCGTCCAATTAAGAGCGTTCCAGAGAGCAAAAAATAATAATTAATTATTATTATTTTATATGTCTATGAAACAGTGTTAGCTTTGTAGACATTACTCGGGAGTACATTATCGTCTTACAAAAAAAATAGCTTGGCCAGTTTTCACACATTGGCATTTCAAAGTCAAAACTTGCATGGCTTCAGTTCATACATCCCTTGAAAACCAATCGACATAATGAAACTAAATAATTCACAGTCAACGTACATGCCACGGGCTAGGGTTTTAATTAACTAAAAACCGTATAGTTTTGTATATAAAAAAATTCCTTAACGTGGGAAAACATTTTCAAATCTCAGAAAATTTCAAAACATAGGAAACATTGTTTGAATGGGAGTTTAGCCCTAGCCAGTTATGTGTACTTTCACTGTGAAATATTTTGTTTCATTTTGTACATTGATTTTCAAGGGGTGTATGAACTAAAAACATGCAAATCGTGAGAAATGCTATCATGGGAAAACTGGCTGAGCAAAATTTTTTTGTAAGAGGGTAATGTACTCCCGAGTATCGTCTACAAAACTAACAATGTTTCACACAAATATAAAATAATATAGTAGTACCATTTTTTTTTCTTTCTGGAACGCCCTTAAATGTGAGTAATCTGGTATGTAACTGCCTGTAATAGTTGCGATAGCATTTGAGATTAGCAAGATCCATCCAGGACGCCGTGCACTCTTTGCGTCACGTACTGCAAACATAGTGCAGAAACGATGCGTTTTCATCCAACATATTTTGTTCCTCTATATGTGAAAATTGCTCTCCGTAAACTACTGACGTGCAATTTTGCAACATTCTGTATAGCTTGGCACAGCAAAGTGTTCGTGTCTAGTAGCTATACTCGCCTTGCGGTAAGTTGATTCTTTTAGAAACGTACTGTTGACAAAAATTACTAGGAATACTTATGGTACTACCACACAACTATGTAAGCAAATTAAAAAGCGGTGGGATAGATACATAAATAAAATTTTTTATTGTTACACGTCCACGAGTATGAAAATTTTTCGTAAAAATTATTCTAAAATTGAGTTAAATCCGATTGATATACGATAGTTGGTGGATGGTTGGGTTGGCATTGATGTTGTTGAAATAGTTCTTATGTATATTATAAACAACGGCTAAAATATAGAAAATCGTTTAATAGAATATTTACGTAATGTGTTCATTTCCTAGTAATGAAATGTATATTTACATTTAGCATATACTACAATATTTTAGAGGTGATATAGTTAGTGGCGGCGGATGAACAATGTACGTCGGCTTGCAGTGCAGCCGTCAGCCTGGCGATGTTATTGTTTACGGTTAGCGAAAGGATATATAGTTGGTGTGAAAATAGATCCAAGGTAGAAGCAGGGCTTCCAGAAAGTATCAAGTTACCGTAGGGCGGGTATAGTGATAGCAAGTATTGAGGTGAGCTACTGTAATGTTGTACTGACCTCGATGGTGGGTCCAGGCAACTGTCGGTTCAACGAGTAGAAGGTGCGCTCCACGCCATCTGCTTGGACGCACTGCCCGAGTGTACTGTTGTTCACACATGCCCTGCAACATCACAGAACTGCTGCTAGCTACTGTCGTGAGTTATGCTGCCTAAGAACCAGGGAGCACATAATAACAGAGTTCTAAACCCCCACGTCAAACAACGACGAGAACCTTTTTTTCGCCGAAGACGCCCGAAGTAGGGTACAATTCTTCTTCTTTCTTCGTCCTAATACCAACTTCAGAAAACGCATAATAGACGATGGAGGGAATATAGATAAAATATAACATACATACGTTACCGGCAGCAAAACATAAGAAACATTTTTGCACATCAGAAGTAAGAGAAAAAATATTGAAAATTGTTAACCATTTCATTTTAATGTTTCAAAACGTATTTGACAAATTTTGTTAATTGGGTACAATAAAAAGTCACTAAAATAAGATACCTTATTTTAAATTTGTCCAGTAGAGCTGCCCAGAGGAAATATTTTTCACACCGAACTTACGATAGTCATCTGTATAGTAATTTGGGAGATCAAGTTTTTATGCTGTTTGACTTATTTGGTGGTGTAAAATCTTAAACTTGTACGGTATAGGTGATTAGTTGGGATCCCTGAATTTTTCCACAATATTTCTGCACCAAATTGATTCAGTGTCTTACGTGTGCATCTGCAGTTTTTCTTCATTATTACGGAAAGCATGACATTGTGCGAAGACGTTTTTCATTTGACTGCACCGATCAGAACAAGGTTATCGCGATCCACACGTCTGTAATTTGTAGCAAAACATCTTAAGGCCATGATCTTTCTTTTATTGCAAACAATTGCAAACATTTAGAGACCGGAAAAATTCGCGGGTTAACTGACCTGTAGGCTAGCTACCAAAAATATTTGTAAAATCGTGCAGACAGCAGCTGTTTATTAGCTGCTCGCTGACACAGTCAAATGGGCTTGTATTCAGTTAAAGTTTGATTATTGGCTCAGCTACTTCCAGGAAGTGTCGAGTAAGTCTACGGCCAATTATGAACGTGATACAGACCTATAGTTGCTGAAACTCTAGCTTGTGCCTAAAACAAAAACGCGAATTTTTTAGGTCTCTACAAATAACTCAACTATCTTTTAATCAAATGCTTTGAAATAATTTCAGACTGTGTACAGTAATACGATACATAATTTGCCAGAGTGTTTTTTTAAATAATGTACCGTTTGCTAGAAAATAATTTTGTTGCTTCATTTAGGCTTGTTTTGACAACATGGTACGTAATATTTCAGGGGAAAAAATCAAAACACCCGTTTGGTATATTGCAACAGAAAAAATTCTGACACAAACAATGATGTATAAGTGTTAAACTGTAAGAATTAATTTTTGATATATGTATCAATTGGCGTTAAAAACATATTTTCTAAATCACTGCAAAACTAAAGAGCGAGGCATTAAGACGTAAAAGGAAATGTCTAATTACTGACCACAAAGCAGAGCTGCAGGTGTGCACACAAGGCACTGGAACAAACTAGTGCAGAAATCTTATCACAAAAAAACAGGGGTTGGTAGTGATCAGGGCAGGTAGTGCAGGGACGCTGCACTCGAGCTACGAGACAGTGCACTGAGTGTAGTCGGGAGTATTCGTACTCACCCTCCTCGCACTGGGTACGCCTCAAGTGTGAAGTGGAAGTAACATGTCTTAGCAGGCTCGCTGTCGTTACACTTCCGGGCGCAATCCTCTCCACGTGTCAGTGGAGTGTTCGTCCTGCTGTTGTACGGTAGCGGACCTGTAACAACAGTTGTTATTAATAAATAATGTCATGTGGTGGGTACCCGAGGGCAGAGTATCACACTCCGTGAGCAGACTTCTGGCTGGATGATCATTGACGCCTGCCGAACCATGAAGGATGATTTCATAAAGTATTGTAGACATACACCGTTGCAGAGCTGTGTCGTCTCAGAAAACCAAGGATGAATAAATAAAAACAAAATGGTAAAGGAAAAACAAGCGTAATAGGACGAAGCCAACACATACATAAATAACCAAACCTGACAATTCTCAGGAACAATCTTGTTAAATCAGTAATGGAAGGGGGAGTGGAACATATATGACAAAACTCAATGCACAAACAAACTTAATTTTTTAAACTTTCGAATTTAGTTAATTTTGTGTAATCTGGAAATTTTTTCCGTACATTGTGACGTGCATTACATAATATAAACAGGAATTGCCAAAAAGTAGTTGTCAAAATTGAACGAAACCGAGTATAAAAGAATGGCACGTGTCTTTCTGCAGCAGAATTTTCCTGTTTAAAAACAACTGCCAAATACCCATTTAAGCTGTCTTTGCCTTCGAGAAATGAGTATTCCATTCTTGAAGGTAACAACTCTTCCGACAAAATAAAACTTCAGTGATGTTTCTTAGGCAGAAGAAATTCAAAATTTTTCGCAGTTATTAAATTATACAGATATATGACAGAAACGTTTCACTGTGCCTGGCGGCTCAATTACACGGTGTCATTAAGGACGTTCAGCAAGATTTGTACTTTTATGCTTCTACGAAATAATATTACCTTTGTAGACATTACTAGTAACTACATAATACTCACGTTGGAAAACATTTAGTTTCCATTGCATTTATATAACGGAATTTCAAAATAAAATTTCGCGTATTAATTAAGAATTTATCCGGCAAACTGAAATTATATAATTCTCACTGAAATTCGATATTACTGGCTACATACTAAAAATTATATTTTTTTAAAATCTATATATTTGTATTTAACTACATAACAGGGCCGCGGAGGTCAAAGGGTTATGTCTTCCGCCTCAGACCCAGGCGATCCAGGCTCGATTCTCGGCTGGGTCGGTCCCCGGATTTTCGCATGTGGTAATCATGTCGGACGATGCCCCTGGTCGGCGTGTCTTCTCGGGAATTTCCTGCTTCCGTCACCCATTCAATTCTGCGCTGCTCCATACATCATGTCACCCCTCCACCGGCGCTTAAGTCCTCGATGTTCGGTGCTGACCAAGAAAATGTATTCACTAATATTATAGCTAAAAATTCAGTAAAAGCAAACCGGAACAATTCTGATTGGTTTTTATAAGATTTTGCCAACAGCCTATTATAACTTAAATCCCAGTACAAATTCATTCATTTAAGTAAATGTGATTGTTTGGGGGTTTATGTATCCGAAATGCGCATGTTTGGACTTTGATATGCAGTTAAGGGATGCCTAAGAAATCTAATACATTTTAAGAAAAAAATATATCGCAAGTAACGTCTTCAAAGCTACGCTATTTCTTACAAATATAAAGTTACAAATTTAAGCCACGTGGACATCCTTTGATACATGTTATCACCTGAGGTATGAAATGTATTGTAACGTGTCACGCGTGATCTGTTTTTAACGAAACTATTAAATTTATTCCTGAATACTTTATTTATTAAAAAAATACAACAAATAAATATAATTCTATGTTTTAAAAATACATCATGCCAAAGAGAAACAAGTTCTTAAGGTTTTTTCCAGACTGTTATAGTTAAGAGAAATATCTGATTCGTAGAAGAGAAGCGGAGAAGTGAACATTTGACTTTACTTCAGGCTTTACATAAATAAAATGAAAGGTAACAGATTCTATTCCCATTTGTTATAGACTACAACGAAAACACTGCGCAGCAATTAAGTGCTCCGCCCATAGAGGTGGCATTGTTCTCGACACGGGTTTTTACTTAAAACAATGTATATACATTACGGTTACTGAGTTTTCTATTTAAAGATGAAAGTAACTTATCTATATTATAAAATTATTGTCCTTATTAAATACTGCTTGATTTGTATGTGATTTTTCTCGTAATTGAGTCGTGACGGTAAAAACCAACTGCAGTGCAAACTTTAATGTGTTAGTTAAGATGTATATTCCACCTTAATGGCTGTTAATAAAAATACGCAATGTAGGTGCTTGGAGAGGTTTTGCACAACCTCGTTTTTTCTACCTGCCAGAGTGAAATTTTAAGCTGTTATAAATATGAAAATTTATTTCTTCATAATGTTCTGATTGCTATTTAAATTATTGAAATAATCTTGGTCGACATGACATTCTCCTCCCATAAAATATTTTACAAGGTCAAGAATTTTCACACGAAGACTCGTCGAAACCGAAATGTTTAGGTGTTCGCACAAAACAAACTTTCACTCTCACAAATAAGATGTGTGCACCTATAAAATATGCCACGAAGAAACTTAAGATTTCGTGTCACTTAGCATGATGCATTTTTCTTAATTCCTTCCTGATTCCAAATTTGGCCAGGTTAATTTGAAAACATTTTAATAGGGATCTAGCTAATTACGTAAGTTATTATTCACGACGAACATTGTTTTGGAAATATCAAAGCGTAATTTTAAAATAATTAAGCTAATGGAAAATTAATAATAATAAATCTCTTGCCATGTAGTAAATACTAAATAACTCCTAGTGCCAATTTATTCCAATAATACGCACCTATAATTATATATTTTTTAAATATTAGGAGGAATTGCCGATAATTCATCACACACTCCATTTACTTTACAAAATTTATATTTTTAACAAAGAGGTGACGCAGCTTGTAGTTTAAGTAAGCAGTCAAAGATAAAATTAAGTAGATAGTAATAAAACATCAATTTTAAAATAGTAAGCATTCATTGTGAAATTTCTAGAAGACTACATCCATGTATTTGAAATTATGAGTACATAAAATTTGATTTTAACCTTACATTTAAGAGGTTGCGGTGGCAGAATTGTTAGACCACTCGCCTCCCCCCAAGGCGATTCAGGTTGGCTTCACTGTGGGATTGGCCCCGGTTTTTTTGCATGTGGGAAACGTGGCGAACATTGTCTTTGGCCGGCGAGTTTTCTCGGGGTACTCTTGCTCTCCCCTCTCTACGTCACGTAGCTGTTCTATGTGCAGGGCCTCATTTCATGTCACCTCGAAGGAAGTGGCAGATGCCTACTGGCTGCCGGGTTGAAAGTTGGCCTCGCTGAGTGTGGAATCCTGCCATGGGATTCATCCCGTACACAACATTTTATTATTCATTTAAGAGTTTCGTTTAACGAAAATATGAACCTCTGATTTATGTTTTGAAAAATCGTCTCCATCACAATATTTCTCATGAATATTAACTTAGCAATACTTTCTGTTTGAAAAACGTTAGGTTTAAAATTGTTCGTTATGATATGGTAGTAACACCAAGTAATTTTAAAAGAGACTAGTAAAAAAAAAATGTTTACAATCAGGACGTTTTTACTGAAAAATTTATATACGAAATATTCCATAAAGCGTTTGTCGCAATTATATTTATCCTCAGTATTTTAAGACATAAAAGACACGTTATGTTACAGGATGTCATTTATGTAAAATACGCTTAAGATGATAAATAATTATGTTGTAAGTATTTTTATTCTAAAATATATCAAAATAATTTGAAGAAAAATATCAACTGAACAGCAACTTTTTAATTTTACAAGAAAAATTCACCATTAAATTGTTTGAACATGTAAAGTAACTTTATTAAATATTTATTTTTGATAATTTTTTATTATGTGATTTAAATTTGCACTTTTCCTGCACTCTTTATTTAAATATATTTCTTCCAGATCACAACACTTTCACAGAAGATAATCTCAAATCGCTATGAAAAAAGTTCGTGAAAAATATGTTATACGCCACACGTAAGAAAAAAAGTAGCTGTTCTTGGATAACCTTAATAACTTCGTAAAGAATAACATGGGCCGTGAATTGAATCGTTAATTCGGACGTCTGTACTTCACAGTCATGTTATGTTATAATCTATGAATACACGGACATTCCTTACACTAGGTGAGTACGAATTGGACTGACAAACATTTTTGAGGTGATTCTTCACGTGAAATAAGATATGATGTACACGGCAGCAACTTGGCGGAAAGTGCTTATTAAGGGAATTATGAACTTCTGAAAATTAATATTCAGAAATAAATCAAATTAAAAAATCGAAAACCGCTGGTGATATAAAAAACGCAGTAAATACAGTCTTATTTGTAACGATACCGCTTACTGATACGTTATGTTGACGTGATATACATAAATGAAAAAAAAAATGGGTTAGCTTGATTGCAATCGCAACCTTATCGCTGTGACGTATTTTGAAGATTATTAATGAAAGAGCGGGTGTAAATAAATTAAAAAATATGCTACCTTGGTAAAACAACATCTGACCTAACAGTTACCCAGAAACAACGACTGAAGTAATGGAGTGCGGTGTTAACCAACATCTGTGAAGGTCTGCAATACAGTTGGCATCGCTGCCACGGGAGCTGCGGGTGTAAATTAGTCTATAGCTGGCCTCAATCGGGAAATTTCTGCTTTTATAGCTGGATCATTCTTTTGTGAATTATTCCGCTTACTTGCGTGATGCCTTGTACATAAGCCCCAACGGCTCGCGGTTATACACCATCTTTTTTCTGTGTCAACATTTTTATTAACCTATGTAACAGCCTATTATTGACAGTCATATCTACATAATGTCTGCGTCTATTTGTAACGTACATGTTTCTATATCATTACATCAATTGGGCCGAAACTTTGGTGAGTTGTGCGTGCGCACCGAAAGGTTTCTGTTAAAAATATATATACACAATAGTGAAGAGGTGAAGGGGGCAAAACAGGGCATGGAGGCTGAACGGGTAACTCGAAACATTTAGTGGAAAAAAATGGACCTTTTAAAATGTCTCTAAAACTGTTAATAATTAACCTAAACATAATTGACCATAAAAAAATTGGGATTCAATTAATTTTCATCTAAGAAATTAAAAAAAACTTTCCCGTAATGTATTACTTTTATTACTGTCGATATTCTTATTTATGTAAAGTCTGAAGTGAGAAAAGGATTTATCACAACATTTTATTATGTTTTATTCAATTTTAATTATTTGGGAAAATGCAATTAAAAAAATTGCAAACAAGAATGTACATTTGTACAAATTACTGAAGGTAACTTGGCGAACTTTTTGCACAAATCAACGAAATTGTGCTTTATAATTGGTCAAAAAATTGGCATAACTCATATTATATATTTACATAAGCATAGACAAATAAGCAAATAAATAAGCAAATAAATAAATATAAAAACTGAAACTGGGGGGGTTGATCCTTCCGAAGAGCTATTTGGAACTTTATAGGGACAAATTGTAAATAGAGAAACGCAAAAAAATTCTTTTTAAATGAATTTAGAGAACTATTCAGGCATTAATAAGGAAACAATTTAATACTAACCCAAAATTACATCAAAACACCAACGGATAGAAATTAAAACAATCAGTCAAAACTTGGCATGGTAACACACCCACGATGTTTATGTCACTTTTTAGTCTTGAGGCAAGACTCAAAATTTGGACGGTGTACCAAGTCATTTTCGGCACCAAATATTTCAGCTATATTTAACTTTGGCTAGCAGACGTACTGTATTCGACTGAGCTAATTTCCGTTGATAGGAATTATTGGCACTATGTAGTATCTCGGGAACCATGCAACGTTTCTTATAACTGTGAACAAATTTTTTCATTACAGCAAAGAGGAACTAACAATTAAAATTACAATCAGATCTTCAAATAAAAGTAGGAACAATTTTTTTAACAAACATTTTGTACATTGTGATATCTCTTACTTTCAGAACTTGGAGTTAAGAAAACACGTGCTAGTTACACTGTAATATCTTCGAAGCTGTCGGACGTATTAAAACACACGTGACGTGTTGAATTTGTAGATAAATGACATAATTTGTATAATTTCACTTTGCGGTAAATGTCTTACTCATCAGTTGCCGCCATACGTTCACTTTGACCTGGCTCCAGTGTGGATATTGATGTGTACCGAGACTGTACAGTACTGGACAAACACCAGTTAACCTTGCAACTGTTCACCACACGTCGCTGATAACTTAACGTTAATTTTTTTTTTTCAAAGAACCATCTCGCAAAATCTGTAATATACTTCCATGAAAATCGTGTGTAATTGGTTCTCGCAATTAGAAAAAGAGCAGTTATAAACTGCCTGGAGCAATACAGTACCGTCAGGTCCCTCTGAGCTGCCGTAGTGGCCACTGACTAGGCGGAGCAGCTGACAAGCGAGGACGACATACTGTATCGACGACAAGGCAGTCTTCGGGTCGCCCATGACCGTGTATGCCGACCTGAATTTGCTATCGGACTGAGGTGTGACGGCCCTATGCTGACAGCTTTATAAAGCTGGCCTTTAACTGGCCCCAGGGGGTAGTGGAGGGGCGAAGCAGGAAAAGTCCAAGAATTGCTATCTGACCACCGCCCTCCATCAACCAGCATGGCGTCTTGTTGCTGCCATCCACCTTCATATCAGCACCGTACTGAAAAATACATAACTTCCTAGGAACCATTGTTTTGTTGAAAAAATATATTGACAGCTATCAGGCGTGTCTGTGGGAAGATATACAACATGTTAATAGCAATGTAACTGATAACTGTGGCGTTGTTTATTTGTTTAATGCCTACGACAGAACACAATCATTATTTATTCGAAATAAGTGTTGCGTACAGGATATTACGCTTATCATTCACTTGCATAACAAGAATTTCGAAAGAAGTTATATAGTTTATACTTGTATCTGTCCAGCGGCACTAGATACATTAGTTTTGAAAATGAAATGCATTCGTGATGTAAACATGCACTGCAGAAGTCGATTTCCCCGGAGTTCCAAGCCAAGACGTGGCAGAACGGTTTTCTTGCCAGAACAGTTAATTATGCCTGCTATATAATATGTTCGTATAAAAGTACGTTCTTGACGACCTAACAAAGGGTTATCTTAAAGAAAATATCAGGGGAAAATAGTTTGCTACGTTTATCTGATTTAGCAAAAAACATTTTTTTCTGAAGAAATACCCTATTTAAGCTGACAGACAATTGCTTCGGAATTTAAACTTATAATGTTTACTCGGTCCATTCTGTTAACGGAATCAAACATTTACGTTTGTTCACACTTTAAGGGTGTTCAAGTGCAATAAAATCATAATTTTATATTTTTATGAAATATTGTTGGTTTTGTAGACTGTACTTGTGAGTACGTTTTACACTTACGAAACAATTTTATCTCTCATAGTTTTCTCATGACGGGGTGTGAAAGTCAATATTTGCTTGTTACGCTGCTATGCAAATACTGAAAACCAACTGACCTACTTAACTTAATAATTTACTGTGAACTTACATCCCATGAGCTATGCAATAAAGCATTAAAAACCCCACAACGTAACATTTTGAATTAAAAAAAAATCTAAAGTACAGAATAAAAGTTGAAAATTCAGCAATTTTTTTAAAATACAAAAAAAAAAAAATTGCGGGATTTTTTCAACAGTTTTATTACGTAGTCCATAGTATGTTATTTCACTGTGAATTATTTCACGTACGTCAGTCAATTGGTTTTCACTATTTGCATGGCAGTAGAACATGTAAATATTGACTTTGACGCATCGTTATGAGAAAACCATGAAAACTTAAAATTGTTTTGTAAGCGGTATCGTCTACAAAACTAATACTATTTCATATAAATAAAATATTATGACTTTATCGCACTTGAACACCCTTAAGGGCGGTCTGCACCGAAAAATTCGCAAATTTTGTAATTGTACAAAATACACTGTCCAACTCTTACACATTACATTTATAGTAATTTTTCACAAATAGTATATTTTCCAGTTCCGTAGTTTTCGTACAACTGCATGTCAAAGTAGCGAATTGACTATTTTCGCTACTACCCAGAGTAAAAACTATTTGAATGAAACGAATCAAATCATTTAAATGGAAGTAAATGTATTGTGCTACAAAATTACACCTTTGTTATTTCACGTAAAAGTTTTTTTAATATAGTTATTTAAAGTTATGCAAACATTTTGGTACATTCAAGAATTTAAAAAAAAAATCAAAGAACTTTACTTTAAATTACAAAGGTATCATTCTGTAGCTGAACACATTTTCTTTCTCTCTATATTATTTCATTTGTATAACTTGCATAGTTTTACTTTGAGTAAGTAGCAAAAAAGGTCAAATCTCTACTTTGACATGCCCGTGTAAGAAAACTATTGGAACTAAAAGCAGTTTATTTGTGTGAGATCATCAGTACTGTAACGTGTAAAACTTGGACCGTGTTTGGTAAAATTATAAAATTGAGAACTTTTCCGTTCACAGCGGTCTTAATTCGAATTAAAAATTCCAAGAGCTATTACAACAATTCGTTGACAATTAGCATACGTGATATTTTGCCATATTTTGAATGAATCAACTTCTTTGTAGTACAAAATATAATTCTTTTTAGTAAAAAAAAAAAAGGGAAATATTATAAACTTAATTTTTTTAATACATAAAAAAGTACGAAATAATTTATTCTATGAAAATATTTGTTAAACATAAAATGTAAAATGTGGAGGCTCGTAAACAGATAATAGTAAGGAGTGTAGAGAGTAGCTGTAGTTGAGAAAACTCACACACTAGTTCAAATCATTTGCAGTGCAATAAAAGTGTTAGCGACTTAGGTTATTTATTTATGCATCAATTAATTATCTATGTCATGCAGCTCAGGATTTTTGTTTTAATTCTTGCAAGTATTTGTTTAAGTTGTGCGTAAACTTTTTTATTTAAATAATTATTTCACAATTTTTTCTTCTTATATTGACTGCATTGTCTTCCGGTAGTGAGGTACGTTTCAATGTTCAAGTGCCTAGCTTACTGGAAAGTTAGTTAAAATCAATTGTAAAATTTGTACCGAACACAGACAGACAAGAAAGCGAGTTACTAAAAATGAGCGAAAATTTAAAAATAACATTATTGCATAAAAATCACATCATTGCGTGGTTCTGAAAATTTATCGTAATATCGCTAAATATAACTTTTATTGCGAAAAATGAAGTCCAGACTTCAGTTACACAAATGAAAAATAGAAAATAAAAAAGGAAAACAGTATCGTCTGCGTAAAAGTGTTCTAATTAAAAACAAAGTTTGTAATTAAGGAAACCAAATAACTATAAAATCAGTGTGTGGTTTTTAGGAGTAAAGTTTTGTGGAATACCCACATAAATGTGATTTATTTGGTTGCGGAGAACAGGTTTATTTCATTCAACAGTTTTTTTTCTGTAGAGTGTACTCTGGCTTATGTCGAAGTGGGCGGGTCGCTTGGATGACATAAGACGGCACTTTACACGTCCACACGTGTGGCTAGTGTTTTACACATGCGGGGAATGCAGTCTTTCCGGGTTGAAAGTATCCCATGTACGTGTTAGGTACAAAGTTACAACATGTTGTGGCACATTACCTGCACGTACATACGATGTCAAGATACTGAAGCATGTTGTTGCAAAATTATTTTCTCCAAGGTGTGATCTTTGAATGATTTCTGCAATGGGAGTGTACGACAAACTGAAGTGGTTAGCTGAATATACGAATATACGGTATTGATAAGGGATGTTGCTGAGTCGCAGAACAAAAACACAGTTACATAAAATGACTAAGCACAAGAAAACGATTAAAAAAACGAAGAAACGAATAAAAGAAACCGGAAATGACTGCAGTCAACAATCATGAACGTAATTAAGAAATAGGGATGCAGCTGTCATATAATGATTAACAAAGCCAACGAGGACAACATAAATGAATACAGCTGTGTTAAGTGGTTGTAGACAACACAATTAATATATCAAAGAAGATAATAGTAGGGTCCCTTCAACGTCAAAAATCACGTGCTGTAGTGATATGTCACCTTCTGTAACTTCTCCAGCCACGTATCACATTGAGTACACTTGCACATTGCTACTGACATTTCAAAGGTTACATGCATGTCTCAGGCATGTCACATGCCCAAACTGGCAACGTCATAGTTACAATGTGACATACACGCAACATTATTTTGGCACCTTGTTACGCTGTCAAGGTATAAAACGCTTTCAGTATGAGAGAAATTCAAGGGAAATAGTCTACGACATAGTGTAATGGTAACTACATTTATGATTTTATTATTATATTATTATTATAAACACGTTCGTGTAGTCTTCCAGAGTCCAAGATCCTCGTGCATCAGTATCGTTTATGTCTCATTTCCTCGAGCCCACCGGGTAACCTTCCGAAAGCGGGTTTTTAAGACATTTTCCACCTGGAATACCACTCGATACAGATCTGAGTTGTTTGACGGGTCAACTAACTACGAGGGGCAGAACGTACTTCATAGTAATTAACTACCGTAATCCGGGGTTACTTGGGACGGCAGGAAAACTTGGGACACTTTTTCTGGAATTTTTATTTTACACATAGCAGCTGAAAGAGTAAGGAGAAATACAAGGAACCATTATGGGATATATCTTACTTGAATAGATAACATGACTTCTTCATTCAGGGCTACACCATACAAAATAAAAATTCCTGAAAAAATGTCCCAAGTTTTCCTGCTGTCCCAAGTAACCCCAGTTGACGGTACTAATGTTCACGTGGCAAAAATGAATAATTTCCTGTCTTGACTGAGTAATATGTTAGATGCATTTTATTAAACAGCCCTTACTAACATTTTTTTAAATGCTGAATTTAGCCTTGTTTCAGCAGTTTAAGCAACTTTTCATTTGGAATTTAAACATTTATGTTCACTATAATTGCCTTCATAAATTTTAATATTTTATGAATTAATAATTTCTTGTGATAATATTAGCACATAGCTCAGGAAATGGAATAAGCGTTTTCAGCCCGCGTATGCTGTGCATTCCTCGGAGCAGTTGGGTTACACATCTCGTTGACGTCATTCATTCGCCGTAGGGAAAGAATTTGTGCAGGGGAGGTTTTAAGCTTCTTCCCGTCCTGAGGCGGCCTCTTCTGTTGATAACTCCCAAGATTACATCTTCCATGGTACACCAGGGACATTTACCGTATCTGCCACCTACTGGTAGAAACACTATTGGGAGAGTGTTTAGGCTAGGGAATGCTTAAAATGTGATCGCCAACTTGAGAAGAGGCATTATTTTTATGTTAGCTTTGGAGTGAGCTTGAGTAGTATATATGTCAATGTTCGAGGCCAAAGTCCCTTTTTAGTGTTCAAAATAGCACAGAAAACCAATTCCCGAGAATCATTGAAATATTAAGACAATTTGTTCACAATTTTCTTATCAAGACATTTTTACAAAATCACAGTAAAAAGGAGATAAACACACAGTTAAAATTTAAGGGGTGCAAATGACTGTAAATTAAATAAAAATACATAGCTGCAACATCTAAGGGATTTATTGGCGTATAGTTTATTTCTAATCTTTCTTGAAGTCTTATTCAAGGGCCTAAAAAGGGATATTCTGGAGCATGCAGTTAAATGGTAAAGAATTAATTATATTGATCAGTAATCCTTTTTCATGATGTTAGGATTCCCCAAAAGGAGGAATTGTGTTTAGTACTCGTATAAGATATTGAATTCTTTTCGGATTGTCTAAAACAAAATCACTAAATGTATTGTCCAACATATCCATTATTCCAACATTTTCATTGTAATAATTTTTATTCCCAGCATTCTCTTCACCATGAATCATGAGAAGTCGATCAATAAGTTTTCAAACGTCATCCATGCACATGTATTCTTTTGGGAGATTTGCATATTTTTTAATGCCACTACCAGACATTGGTAAATAACGTTTTTTTATTAATCGATTCATAAACTGGTTTTACAATATTTTTCCATTTGTCACCTCTGTGAGATTTTGGAGTTCCAGAATTTGGATAATTTCTTGAAAAAAACCTTATTTGTATCTGATAAAATTTGACTATAGTTTCGATAACCAGTATGCTCGCTTTCAGAAATATCATTGTGTGTTAACAGTTTCAACAAATCTTCAGTTCCAGTAAATTGTTTAACTTTAATGATAAGTTTACTATCCTTAAATGTTACTTCACCATCGCCAATATGTCTTTTGCTTCCTTCAGGTCTTAATAAAAAAGTAGCAATTGCAATTGTTTAAAAATTCTGTTACTTTCTCACATATAAATGTTGTTCTATAGTTAGTTAACAATACTATATCCTTTGTTAAATGCTTAAATGTTTAATCGGAATATTCATCTTTAAACAGTTCCCTTTCAGAAGATGCTTCTTCCGGTGTTGGTGGATAATTTAAAACTGTTTTCACAACAGCGGGAATAAGTGTAGTAATAAAATTCTTATTCTCATTTGTTACCGTGTATATTTTTTTCTTAAATTATCAATTGCGGCAAACATTAATGGTTCTTGTTTTTTATTTTTTCATAAGTTTCTTTGTGATATTTTTTGAATTCTTTAAATTTTTCAATCAACCTTCGTCTTCTTAATAATTTTTTTCTAGTTTGTTTTTCTGTTATCATTTAAATATAGTAAAACTTTATAAAATAAACATATTTTTATGTTCAGACGGGTGTTCAAACTCCTTAAACAGGTGTTTGAAGGGTGCAAAACATAATATAAAATATTTAACACACTAAAACTTATTTATATTATATTGTACATTGTCTCAAATGTGAAAAACATACTCCACGTTATGATATTATGTATGAACAAACAAAAAAAAATACTAAAATGTATTTGTAGATATTGCGGTACTAAAAATCAACTTTTATCAGTGGGAATATTACATTAGAGATTGCAAATAAAATTCATAAACCAGCTCGAAAAAGTTTTCCTAGAAGTGCAGTTTTATCTCCTGGAACTGATGATCTCTGGCAAACAGATTTAGACGAAATTGATTCAGGTTCACTCAGAGGTATTTTAAAAACTTACAATGGATTTCAGTTTATGCTAACTGTGATATATATATATGTATATATATATATATATATATATATATATATATATATTTCAAACTTTGAATGAGTAATACCAGTTAAGGATAAACCTGGTTAAAATTTTACATTAGCATTTTAAAGTTTATTAAATTGTCGACAAGGTAAGCATCTTCTAACTGATAATGGTAAAGAATTTCATAACAATATATTTGAAAAATAAATGAGTGATTACAAAGTAAAACTTTATTCAACATTTAGGGATATGAAAGCTAGTGTTGTTGAGAGATTTAATCGAGCATTGAAGGAGTAAATGTGGAAAATGTTACTGTACACGGAAGCTATAAATGGGTAGATATTTTACCAAAATTAACAACTGATTAGAAAAATACTGTTCATAGAACAATCAAAATGCCTGTTGATGTAAATAAAGAAAATGAAGCCTCTATTCTGGCTTATATGTATAATAACAGTAATAAAACAATTTCTAAACCAAAATTTGCTATTGGAGAAGTTCGAATAAGTAAAGTAAAAAATTGTTTGAAAAAGGATGTACACCAAATTTGTTAACGGGAATATTTGAAATATCTGAAGTACTGTACACAAATACGATAACATATAGAATTAAATAATTGCTAAATGAATCAATTAGAGGTATGTTTTATGAGCAAGAGCTTCTTAAAACTAAATATGATCAAGATGATTTAAATGAAAAAGTTTTGCAAAAGAAAGGGGATAAAGTTTTAGTTAAATGGTTCTGTTTAATAGCATTAATAATTAATGGATAAATAAAAACAATATTTTGTAGTTTTTTTTAAATATAAATGTCCAATTTTTTTTTACATAAATGAATGAAAAAATAATTTAAAGCTACGAACGTCAGACGTTTCCACCAACAGATCAAACTTAAAATAATTTAAATGTATACTATAAGAGAATACAATTTTACATACCAATTGGTGATTCCCTTTCACATCCGAACGAAGCTTACGCATATTTAATATTTGAGATAGCAAAGTGAGATAAAAATTAAGATTATGCTAAAGATTCAACTATTGATCTTTGTGAGTATTACTTTCCATTCCTATTTTAAAAAAATAGAAATTTCTAAACATGGAAATGTTATTGAGAGTACTGACAATCCTGGAATAACTCCAACTATGGTGCATTCGTTCTTAAACTCACTTTCAGAATCAGCATGTGTACAGTTATCTGTGGTTGAAACATGTTATGGAGTTGATATATTATTTTCTTTGGCTTGGATTTATAAGAGATTACAGTGATATTTATTGGAAAGGGGGTTGCCAAATTTCAACTATTCGGGGTTCTAATAATGATGTTTGTACTTATAGGCAACTTAAACTTAAAGCTGATGGAACTCCTGACCCTTAAAATGCTCCTAATCCTGGTAACACTATTATTGAGAAAATTTAAATATTGTGGCGAATAGTTGCACATGAAGCAAATTATGGAGATGGAATTAAAGGTAAATTATACAAAAATTTGAACATTCCAATTTATTTTAATAGTTGGCAGAGTCTTGAAAATGTTTTTCTTACTGGTTTCAGTTTAGGATTAATTTAACTATCAACAGCCTGATTATGTACTTGTTGGTTTTCAAATTAATAGAAAAGAAGTCCCTGAAAAAGATAAACACAGCTTCTTATTTGACCACTGTAGTGTTAAAATTATTTCGGTTAAAATAGGAGAAATGAAGTATTTCCAAAAATAATTGCAATCTGGACATAGAAAATAATATATATGATAAAATGTACACTGCTTGCAAAGATTTTAGAAGTTCAAAAATTAAATAAGATACTTCATATCGTAATAATGAAATGTACTTTAAACCAAATAAATTTGTCTCTGAAAGATTGATATATGTTATTGATTGTTCACATCGAAAAACTTCTATTGTTAAGGATAGAACTAATTTTAAACTTTATGTTAATTTCACTAAATCAATAGTTGCTACAACAATATGAAATGTAGTATTAATTAGTCAAATTAATTTTATATATGATGTTAGAAATGAGAGAAACACTGAAAAAATTTTGCAAGTAAATATGATTGTTTTATAATTTTTGATACATTAAATTTCGCAACCATATACTTTTTTTCTAATGTGGTTTTATTCCTTTTTAATTTGGTAATGACCGAACTGTAATATATCGATACCATTTTCAAGAATATATATATATTATCATCTTCAACACTTAATGCCCTTTTTCTAGATTGAAAGGAAAATAATTTTTTCTTCTTATAAGGTTCATATTTTTTTGCAATATTTATTTCTGAATAAACAATTATTCACAATCTTCAAATACTATTTCATTTTTAACTGTACTAGTTTTAATATATTTTGCTCGCCTTCAACATTTATAGCTTTCTTAATCTCTTTGGTGTAGCTTTGGCTTCTCTGTTTGTTTTTAGCTCCATTTAACTAGAAATAATTAAATTTTTCATTTACGGTTGTTTGTACCATCATGAAATTTATAAAAATAGAAAAATAAAAAATTATGAAATTTTAATTTTTTACAGTTATTTATACCTTGATCAAATTTATAAAAATATAAACATGAAAAATATTAAAAATATAGTAATTTTTTACATATATATTTTTTAATTTTTATGAATTTTTTTACTATAAATAGAAGCAAAAAACTCAGAGATATAAAAGAGCAACAGTGAATGTATTAAATGGAAAAAAAGAATTTGCAAACATTTGTGAACTTACAACAGGCAAACCATATTTAATAAATAAAGTTAAAATATTGGACACAGAATTTGGCTGTCGAGTTTTATTGCAAATAGCAGATATGGAAGTATTTATACTTGAAAGATATGTTAAAAAATTTAATAATAAAGTTTTAGATGTTATAACCGAATCTATAAATATTATATTTGAAGGAGAGAAAAAGTGTGGTCTCTGATAAAATTTTAATTCAAATAAATTCGAAGAAAAGTGTGTTTTATTTAATTAATATTTCACTTTTTATTTCATTTTTATAGTATTAATTTTTTATGTCCCTTACAGTCATTCAGACTCCTTAAATTATTACTGTGATTTTTTAAAGTCTCGACAAGAAAAATTGTTTTAATATTTTAGTGAATCTCAGGGAATTGTTCTTTGTGCAATTTAGAACCCTAAAAAAGGGACTTTGGCCTCAAACATACAAATATATACTACTAGCTGGAAACCAGTGAGGGATCTACGACGCAAGCTTCCCACCTGTCTTCATGGAAGAGTCACATTTTTTGCCTATACTTCAGTACAAAGTTTTGGTCAAATTTTGTTATAATAGTTGAACAAGAAGTTGCGATGACAAGACACCAATTACATGCTTCATCTTTACTCTCATGTTTACTTCCAAACTGTGACAAATCCGCACACCATCTGCAGCAAATACAGTCTGCAGTCTGCTATAGTCCCATAGCACACTTGACACTCAACAAAATACATAGCATACCTCCTGATCTTGTCGACAGACAGTATCACAAAACAAAAACATACAAGTTGCAGCCAGTATGTGCCAACCTACAAATAAAAATTGTCCCTTTCTACAAATTTAACTGAACTGATTTGGTAAGAAATTTTTGTCTATTTTCATTACAACTCACATACATTTTTTTATCTCCTGGTAAATACGTATTAATTCCAATTAGATCTTTTATGTGTCATACGCAATAGCCATTTTGTACAAGCGCCACAGCCAAATAATCCAACCAGACGTATAGACTCCGATCACCCAGTGGCATGAGTATTAAAGAAATCTCTTGACTCCCGAAATACCCTAAGTAGCGGTGTGCAAACATAAAAAAACATTTTTTTTAAGGAAAACTCTTTGAGAAGAAGAAACTTAAATATGGTTTGACGTAATTATTGCATTTTTGAGCGATGACGATTACAGGAATTTAATTTGAGTTTTGGAAAAACACCTGCTTCATTATTTCTTCTTGTTTTTCCAATCTTAATAACTTCCAAAATTGTTCCTCATTAAATTATACCAGATAATTCAAGCTTCAGTATCTTATGTTTAGTTTGGTTGCATGTCAGTTAACTTCCTCTTTCTGCCCATGGAACTTCTCCTAGACAAGGCAAAATGTATGTAGATATTCAACCACACCGAGATATACTATCTAAATTTTCTTCTTACAGCACTCAGTATTTTATTTGTGTTATTCTCATAGAGTAGAATTTTGGCACCAACGTCTGGGCCAACGTTTGGTCAAATTATGGTAGGATTGATTGTGAAATAAAAGTTTTATATGTAACGTCTTTGTACAACATGGATCGGATGGACGAAGGCTACTTTTATCGTAGTGACAAGTCATTGATTAATTACAGGGTGTCTTCTAACCCTAATGATTGCGACAGTACGGCAGAAAACGAAACTGACAGGCTAAATATTTCAGTAGAGTACTTTATGACAGATAGCATAAACTCTGGTGGGGCGGAAAATATATGTGAAACGTGTCACGTAGCAGATAGTGTCATGGCAACACAGGGTGCCAACACAAACGAAAAAGCCGCGCAGGAAACGCAGGGCATGCGTGAAGTTTCGGACGTAACTACACATATTAATGTTCTATAAACAGTACAGCACAGCTTAGTGATAATATCTTAATACAGTACGTGACACAATTAACGGCTTGGGCCCGAGTTTTTCGGCTTACGAGAGAATTATTTTTTAAAATCCATACGAGAGTCAATATCGTAAAATTTCTTCGTAACTTTTTTGCAAATTGATTTTACTATGCAATGCAATTTTTCGAGACAAACTGTATGGTGAGTATAGCTAATTTATAAATTAAAAGGAAATTTCGTTAATTAACTAATTATCAACTATTTTGCACAGTTCTGACTCGACAAAATTAGAGTATGCAGTTTAAATCAGACATAACAAAGTTACGAAGCGATATTACGCTATCGGCTCCCATTTATGTTTTTAAAAATAACTGTCGTTAAATGCGAAGAAACTGGGGCCCATGCCCTTAATCGAACGTTTGGAAACACAGGTAGCTGACGCTAGCGCGAGAACTGAGGCTCAAATGACCGGAATGAAAACACAAATAATGGATAACACGGTACGCACAGAAAACAGATTTGCCGAGCTTATGGCTAAATTGGACACGCAAGACTCAATGTTCGTTGGACACTCTAAAAAAATTTGGTAAAATTAACAAGGGTATTCTTTGTACTTTTACAAGTCTTTGTAAAAGTACAAAGAATATCCTTGTAAAATCATTGTTTCGTGAAGTTACAAGGGTAAACTTTGTAATACACAAAGGAATTCCTTGTACCTATACCGACAGTTCCTGCACTGTAAATTATTTTGTAAAATATGACAAGGCACTTCTTCGTAGTTGTACAAACTTTTGTAAACGTTGAAAATATTCCTTGTAAAATTATTAGTTTATAACGTTTAAAGGATTTTGTTTGCTGCAAAAAAACTTTAAAAAAATGTGTAGCCTACAAAAATCGTAAGTCCGCCGAAAATTACTTATGCAAAGATCACAACCTATGAAAAGTATTTTCTGGAATAATGTGAATATTTATATTAACTACGTGCTGTAAAAGGAAGAATTATTACTGAACTTTACATAGGATATATATAAATAAATACATTTCATCAGGCATGTAAGTCATGGTGGTCTAGGGGTAAGGTACGTGTATTCTAAGCGTGGGGTTAGTGGTTCGAAACTTAGCATCTATGGAGAATTTTTTTATTTTTTCAAAATAATCTCTTGTTTACATCCTTTATTCAACAGTTAT
The DNA here is from genome assembly GCA_003012365.1 of Medauroidea extradentata. NCBI lineage: Eukaryota > Metazoa > Arthropoda > Insecta > Phasmatodea > Phasmatidae > Medauroidea > Medauroidea extradentata. The sequence goes on along the minus strand of PNEQ01120498.1, from coordinate 41,245 downwards.
TTGAAAAATAAGTTCAGTGTTATTTATGAAGTACAATGAACATTTGAATTTATTTTTTCCCTTATTGAAAGTACAGCTACAAGGCTAGTCCTTGTAATTTTACAAACATATACCTTGTATTCAATTACAAGGATAACCATTGTAGATTTATAAGGAATTTCTTTGGCAACTGGGTTTCCAAGGCTTTTCTTTGTAAAAGTACAAAAAAATTTTTACAGTGTAGGTAATATGTCCGAAACCAAGGACGCTACCAAACAATTAGAAAAAGAAATAGCTTCCTTGTAAACAGCACAAAATATTGCTACACTTTCTTCAGAATTTTAAACACTAAGACATTTAAATGAGAACATCCAGGAATACGCAAAGTCTGCTGTTAATGAAGTAAACACATTAACGTTGCGATTACGAACTGTCCAGAAATTTAACAGAACTCTTTTTAGAGACGTGAAGCAGTTGAAACAGGTCGTAGAAAATACTCATTCCAACATGGAGTTATGAATCGCGAAAGTTGATTCGTTAGCTACAACAACTACCAGCGGTATAAACAACAATGGTTGGCCCGCGGAGATTGAAAAAAGAATTTCTGGTATGAAGAAGGGGCGACAGGACGCCATTACTAGAGAGGCCAGTTCCCACGAAGCACCGCGTTCCAAGAATTCACAGCGTGCACAACCTGCTGGCGACGCTACCAAGCAAGAACCTCACAACTTCGCACGTAATTTAAGCAACACTGCGCGTATCAACACTAATTCTGTACTAATAAATACTCTTGCAAACCTGTTTTACCACCCATAAAAACAGTGGATTGAGAAATTACCAACATTTTCAGGCTTCTCACATGACAATCCGTTATCACATCTAAAACGTATGGATGAATATTTCAATAATTTTTCTCTGAGCACAGATCACAAATTTCGGTGTCTCAGCAATAGTTTCAAGCATGCCGCGCACTATTGGTGGTAATCAAACCTCGAACATTTCTGCACTTTGACAAATTAAAATCGGAATTCTTGAAACAATTCTGGAATGCGAAAATCCAGGGAAACATATGGGCCAGATTACACAATGAAAAATGTGACCAAAAAAAACTCTCTTGAACTACATTTCAGTGAAATTTATGAGTGGACTAGGCATTTGTCTGCGTCCATGGAGGACAAAGAGTTCACTGAGATTTTAATCTGGCAACTGCCTAAAAAATACCAGGATCGTTGGGCAGATCCAGAATCATAAGTCCAGTCAACACCAAAGTCAGACTCAACACTCACGAAACAATTATTCACACCGGGGTACACATAGGGTGAACATGATCTTTAGCCAGCCATATGCTGCTAAAGAAAATAATCACTACACAGGTAACTAGAACAACAGAAGTTTTGATCACAGACGCAACTGATGGGGCAGAAGTAGGTTCCAACCCGATTACAGGAAAGGAAAAACCCAGGCAGAATGGCAATGAAAAACAAAAATAATTCCCTAGCTTGGTACCAAATGTATACATAGATGAGAACGAACTGTGTATGTGATGTCACCTGTAGGTGAAAAGTGTTCTATACCACCATACCCACCATCTTCGCCAGGGAGAAGCGGCAATGTTGAGTGGCAGCTGGCCACTAACATAACTCAGTTGTCTGTCAACGCTGTGACACCACCAACTTCCAACAAAGTTAACCTCCAGACGAATACAAATAGTACATTTATTCCCAGCAGTCGATTTGTCAGAGCGGTACAGCCTGCGGGAAACTCGAGTGTCTGCACTTACTCCTCAGCAGGGAAATCAGGATTATTTTGAGAGAAATATACCTTAAAATCCTACTGCACCAGTGTATGTGTTGAGTCCGAGTAATCCAACACATAACCAGTCAATGAATGTCGAGACTGAGCAACAGCAACTGGCATTAAACTAGAACAGGTTGGGGCAGTCTGTCCCTCAGCGTCAACCCAATATAGCGATATAGTAGGGACTTAACTAGTGAACATGTGTGTGATAAAATGGTTAGTTTACTAAAGTGTCGTACGAGTAAATCTTTAGTCAGCTCTATTCTGGAATTGTCAGAAAGGGATTTTCTACTTCACGAAGATTAAGCAAATTTAGAAGGCAAAACAGCTCTATGTCCAGAGATACAGTAAGAGGCAAGTTAATGTTCCCGTGTTACTAAACAGTGGAGCAGAAGTAAGCTGCGCAAACGAGGAACTAATTCAGGATATTGAAGGTATCCTGCAAGGTCCAAGAATCAAGACGTCCAGGTCTAGGCCTGTCGTAAACCGCCAGACTCTACTTACAGCCAACGGACTAGGAGATACCAAGGAAACTCTGGTCTTGATCGTCCGAGGTCTAGCAAAACCACTAACTCCAGGAACTGATTTTCTAACAAAATTATTAACTTTTAATTTTAACTACCAAAGTATGCACTAAACTCATATTTCATGAAAATGCACTTATACCACTTAATTTCTAAGCCCTTCAAATGCTATCAGTGGTAGTCGAGGACTTTCTGTACCTACTGGAGTGATTATGTATTCTACAACACCTTTAGATAACTACACAGGTGTATGAGTACGCGTGTATTCTGGTAGCGAGGTTTTACGTCGAACTTATCCCAGACGTCTAACACACACATCGGTGATGAAGCTAGACTGACTAGCGGAATCTAAAAGAGCTATAACAGTCTGATACCCTCCCTCACCGCTTGGAATGTTGATTAGGACTGTTGACAGCAGCACTGTAGAAGTAAAACAAGCAAGATCTCCAGACGGAGAAACAATTGAGTGGGAAACCTGTGGCGCTGATGATGTAGGCAAAACATTATCACTCTCGGAAGGCGATGGAGAGGATATAAACTTCTCAGGGAAGTGAATTGAAATATGATACCTGGTACCACAGAGCGATGGAAGAGCCGTAGGCAATTTAAACAACGATTTTGTGACTTGATCACCTGGTGTCATTCTTAAGGAAGCAAGGCTAGAAAGACAGATCACTGGTACAGTCTGTGTTGTTCGCTGTTTTTGCAGAGACAATCTTGTTCAGAAGAACCTGCGATGAATTTATTACTGGTTTGCGATCACCTGATAATTGAGAAGTTTTGGTTTTGACAACTGAGTGGAAGGTGTACTATGACGAGAAGATGGAACAGCTTCCTGTGCTTGGCAACATTTTTAAAGAAAAGTAACAAACTCAGTCAAGGTAGGCAAAGAAGCATTGCTGGTCAATGTCAGTATCTAATTTCTGACATAGATGTGGTAACAAGACTAAATCCCAATGCTTCACAAGTATCTCCAGAGCTTCAAGTGCAGCAGCATTTTCTGTGATGATGGTTATCAACATTCTCAGTGATGTGGGAAAGTGACTTGAAGCTGAGGGAGCATAGAGCAATGTAACTAAATGAAGCAAAACAGCAAATGTTTTATTCTCAAATCTATCAATCAGCATTTTCCTGACAGTCTCAAAATTAGCGTCTGTAATTGGAAGAGAATGTATCTTACTCAAAGGTTCTCCTTTATGGGAGGACTTCAGATAAGTTAACTTTTCAACAGCAGTCATGTCGGAATGGTTGGTAATAAGTGTGGAGAACAGGTTTGAGATATTTTCCCACTGTTTGGGGTCTCTAAAAAAAGTTGGAAGCTCTGTTTTTGGGAGTTGAACATAGGCTTTAGAGCTAGGAAAGTTGAGTTAGCACAAGTAACTCTTTCATACAATGCATCTAAAAGTGTCATCGTGTAGTAGTAACTTTGGTCAAACTCCTCTAAGCGTGCTGCATGATCATCAGCATCAAAGTCTGTTGAGCCATCGACAATAACTCCGACAGTGAGGTAATCAGCTTCAAAATCCAATTTTATGGCTGGAAGGTCTCGCACAGTAGCGCGAAAAAGATTGCGCTGCGTGGGATCCTTAATGTCTTGTTAAGCAATATCGTATGCTTGTTTAAGTCGGCCTTCTGACAAGCGGAGACATAGTAAATCTATCTTAAGATCTGTATTGATTTATGACGACACTAATGAGACAAGGGAAGCCGAGAACCTCACTTAGCCCCTAATGCAAAACGGAAGAGCAATAGACACTTCGAATCAAAATGAACAGTAACAGCAAAACATTGCCGAACAATAATCTCCCAAATTAACACTCATGTGGTAAAGGAATGGAATTTGTGTATACATGTCAATTTAAGCTTGTAGTAAAATAAAGTTGTTTAAATTTCTGTCCGTTGAACCATTCGTAAACACCGAAACAGCGTGCAACACGAATACCAGATCCATCGATGCCAGACACCGAAGCCCTGTAGACACTGCAACTAAATGAAATCGCCGATGAAGCCCGGAATTTATCCGGCCCAGAGGACCAATATTTGAGCTTAAACAATCCACTCAAACAAAATTAAAACGACGAGACAACAAAGCTATTTCGATGCCAGCTTGAGAAAACAAAATAATTTTTATTCATTATTTCCAGCATGCCTTCTTCAGTTGCGTCACGAACATAGAAGATTCAAGGAGAAAAACTCCAATATATAATGTGTCTACCTGTTCAACACAAGGGCTATCAACAGATAAACTACGTAATACTTATATTAAACATTTTATTTACATAATAGTTTGTACCCGCTACTTCGCAGTTAAACGCGATAATATTCATGAAATAAAAAGGGTTTTGGGGCGCCGCGGGTGGTCGAGGGGTGCCGACCCCCCTTAGCTCAGTTGGTTGAGCGGCCGACTTGGATACGAGGGGTTCTGGTTTCGATTCCCAGGTCTGGCTGGGTGTTAATTTGTGTTTGTCCATTGGGTCTAAAAAATTGTCACTATACCAATTGTCTCACGAAAAGTACTGGGGTCACTCGAATTAAGTCACATTAACGGAATGAATGTTTGGTGCAGTGTTGATGCACCAAACATTTTCTTTAATTATAACAAAAAAAAAAGGGGGGGTCAGACCTCTCGCCCCCCACCAAGGCGATCCGGGTTCGACTCCCGGCGGGGTCGGTCCCCGGATTTTCGCATGTGGGAATCGTGCTGGACGATGCCGTTGGTCGACGGGTTTTCTCGGGGATCTCCCGCTTCACGCTTTTCCGAACACATGAAATGTCAGAAGATGATTTTTGAGAGTTTAATAAAATTAGTACACATATATTACATATTAAGTTCACTTGACTTGTTTTGTTCATTCCGTATTCGAAATTTAAAAAGGAGGCTGTTTGAGCATGTTTGCACGAGTCAGCTAAGGAACCATTTTTCAAAACTTCTTCGTACTGAGAGCATATTATGATAATTAGCAAGGCAACTTGGCTTTCATATCTTTGTTTATGCAAAGACAGTATTTTCTAAATTTCGGCAATTTGAACAAATTATGATTCCAGGAGAAGTCCGAGGAACCATTCTACGTAATTTAATTAAACTCAATACTCACATAGTACTCAGTAGGTTAATTTGACGTTTGTGTGTTTTGTTTGAACCATTTTCATACAATCTAAATTGTGACAATTTAAACATATTTAAATCACACGAGATATCTGGTTAAGCTTATTGCAATATTTCATAGAACTCGGTACACATATATTTCGAAGCAAAATTAAACGATTTGTATGTATTTAATTTACGCTGGGTTAGTAATCATATGGTAGCGGAATTTGAAACAAAAATAATCTCATAAGAAATCTCAAAGAACAATTAAACCGAGTTTCATATAACTCCCAATTCACATATAGTACGAATTACGGCGACTTAAGTTTTACGTATATTGTTCATACCGTATTCCGTTTTTAAAAACCGATTCCTCAGAATTTTTTATGATGACATTAATTATCTGAACAAATCTCCAAAGTTTCTTCAGACTTTATATACACTTAATACTAATTAAGGTAACATTATTTTTAAGTTGTTGGGACATGTCATGTTTCGTAATATATACCACCAAATTTTGAAGCTATCACAACGTGAACACATATTTTCTAATACTTATATGTCAAGTACTGCAAGGCTGACATAACGCCAATTTAATGTATTTTAATAATATACTTTATTATAAAAATGTCTTATTGTTATGTGTCCATCATATTAGAAGTCAGAACAAGAATAATTTTAGTTATTAATATTTAATTTTTCTAGCTGTACGTAAACGATTTTAATCTTTAGGGTTAATTGGAACCCAGTTTGAGGCATGTAGGTTTATCAGTTACACTAGTAACTCCTTGTTTTGTGCATAAACCTATCGAAATAAGGGCTGTTAATAGTTTTTATTTTTGTTGTTCTACGACGACAATACGCCAGAACTATATGTGCATTATTCAGTTAGAAAACAAACAATTTATATGCACATTCGAAATATTAAGACGGACTTATACAAGAAAAATACGAGAGTATGAGTACTGTTTCCTCGTACACTTTTTGTCTTACTGTTCACATACATACCAACAGACAAGTTTAATTTGGACTTTATTCATAACATAAATTGCAACAAAACAATTATTTATCCATCCCAGAATAAGAAAAAGTTGAATTAAAAAATCTCCTTAAGAAATATAAAAGAGAGGTACATTGTAAAAAAAACCCTGAAAACTTAGCGGGTTCACAGACATAGTTAATGGACTATACAGCTTTGTGTTCACTCAGCCTTCAGATGCATGTACACTGGTTACTGCTCCACTGAGTGACAAGTCGTACATATTGCTGATATTCGAAATAAATTGTGAAATTTCCGGATATCTAGCTACACTGTAAAGTGATGTCTTCTAAAGCAATGTCTACTATTTACTTTCAGAAAACCAGTGTATATCTGAAACTTGTTGATATAAACGTAGCAGTATAAGTAACAAATACGCAGTGTGTGGACGTCATCGCACTGAAACATAAGCATCTGTGACAATAACGACATTTGTTGTTAGTCTTGAAAGTGTCGTCAAAAGTGTTTACTGGATCGTAACGAGCTTGAAATTCCTCTGGTGACATCTAGAGGAAGTAATCACAGATGTAATTGAATCAGGAATTTGCAAAAGGTTCCAAGTTCAAGCGAACAAATTGTTGAGAAACAACAAAGAACTTATCATTGTGGATCTGGGAATGGAACAAGTTATCAATAATAGATAATTTCTAAGTATAGTGTGTGTGGAATAATATGAATCATAATTCACGTAAATACGCTTTTGATTTTGTTTTTTTTGGAAATTAATAAAGTTAGTGGACTTGGTGCTTTTTGAAAATACGTTCATTCTAATAATGGCACGTAAGACATAATATCTTGAGTAGATATTAGTGCAATGTTGGTATATTGTTAAAACTAAAAAAAAAAAAAAAAAAAAAATCAGGTAGTTTTTACAATATTATTTCTTGCCCAAGCTATTTATACATATCAACAAAACTAAAGTTCTTAACTAGTATCCATAGAACATGACATAGAAATTTTATTGCTTCCAACATATATTCTAGTGAAAAACTACTATGATACACGGAAACATATATGGTAAAACACACCACTACCTGGTTTTTTATGTCCATAAAGCAATGTTACGTATTATAATATCAGAAAAAGCGTAATGTTCTTGGTGTAGATTACTGCAACATTGGTGTATGCCAAAACCATGGACATGTCTATTAGTCTGTGTCAGGCTGCCAATGTAGTACGTAACATTGTCGTAGAATGTGACCGCGTCATCATGAGCTGCAACATACCGCGAATGTCTTCAAGTTTTGATTTTCTAATTGGTACTGTTCCATTTCTGTAAGCATTACGACGTGTCTGAACTGTCCTGGGAGCTGAAGATAAATGTATGAAACTGTTGATGTACTTCAACAACTCCTTTCACATCAGATTTGTAAACGAACTGGTAGTAACAGCACTGTTTAAAGTAGAGAACCACAATGCCCTTAAAATATCCATTTGATTTATCATTAACGAAAGGTATCAAGTCCAGGACATGGTACCTTTTGCAAGTTCCACATATATTTACTAGTCTGTTTTAACGTAGTTTTTGAGTCGGACTTGATTTCTTTTGTTGCTGACAGCCAAGATAATGCTTTGGAGAGTATAAATCTCGTATAATCTGAATTTTCCCAAAAAGTGAACTTGGTACTTTTACAAATCCCTGATTCAATTGTTTTTCTTATGGAAAGTCAAGAGAATAACTAACTTTTCTTTCTGCATTCGTGCGCATCCGAATTATATTACTAAGCTTCAACAAGGTTACGATTTAATTTTTTGTATAGCTACATGTTTTGCAAGCCATGCAATTTGATTGTATTTATATCAAATATAGTGTATATTTATTATTGTTTGTAAATAAATTTCAATAAAAATTTTCACTTACCTTATCGATAGGGACATTTAAAATTCGAGTTATTTTTATGCCAGTAGACTAGATTCCAAATGGCTGATGGCTCGTTCGACGTATCACATCGTCCGACAATGATGTGGCCTGCCTCGGAGAACGTTTCTGACCAATAGTTAACATCCGTGATAGAGTGACCACCTGGCCACCTTGCCACAAAGCTGTCACACACGTAAATGACAGGGCTTAGAGGCTTGTGACCAACATAATTGCAGATTATGCTCTGGTATGTAAAGGACACTGAGTTCTAGTCTGTCGCCAAATAATGACGCGAGTTTTGCAGGTCTCTACTTACCAATTTAAAGGTGTGTTTGCACATGAAACTTGACGTACTTTGCTAGTTTAAACTCATAAAGATTGAATTTGTGAAGAAAATCCACGTAATTGTGTTCGTTACAGGTAGGGACATTAGTATCGATCCCATTCGTTAAGACATTGTTTTTCTAAAGATTTTACGACAGAAAGGGTGCCCCATGACATCAAAGAGTGTATTGTCTCACATTCTCCTCTATAAAGATGAAATAATCTTAAGACGTTAATGCTTATAACAATAAACGCATGTTTATATTGCTCAAAATTAAATTAACGTGATGAGTGTTGAATGTCAGTGAAGTATCAACAATGCAACTGTAAAGTAATTCAAATTAATGGTTTGTTATTTTACAATATCTGGATTTATTTATCGTGAAGAAGGCATTTTCATCGCTTCCTGTTGTGTTAATTATCATCAATAATATTCAAGACAAACAAGACATTAACTCGGCTAAATTAAAAATGGTAGGTTAATAGGTCCTAACGTCTCGTCAGCAGCGAGGCAACTACATACAGAAATAAAGGCTTGGACGGACAGGTAACAGAGGAGTTAGCCAAGGTTCGTAGAGAGGAACTGTACCAACACTCGTCTGGAGAGGATTATGCATGCCATCGAAATCAGAAATCAGTATGGCCGGGTCACAAATCTAACCCAGGTCGTCCGGAATACGAATACGGAGTTCTTCCTCTGCTAGCTTGCTCCGCATTAAATTAATAGCAGCTTGGAGGACGTACAGGTAACAACACAGATATATTAAAAATTTAATATCTTAATTTTTAACTAAGAATTTTAAGCTGATTGCAAAATGTGAATTATGCAACTCGAGTTTTACGCAGCTAGTTGGTATGCTTTGAAAAAGTTAATTTTTCTTCCCTTGCTGTAAATAACTTTGTAAATAAATGATGGACCCAACTAAACCAGCAATTTGCAAAACTCTCGAAAGTGTTAAGATATTTCCATGGAAAGGAGACAGAAATAAAAATGCTGCGTGTCCTTTTGAAATGTTATAACCAACCGTATGTGTATGTGCTTATGACGATAGTTGTTTCTAAAATAACGAATAAACATCGCGGAAACTGTCACACGAACAATACGTACTATAGTTGGAAGAGTGGAATCAATAGAAATATTTAAATTTTGGCTAAATGATTTTCTGAATTTCATTAGAATCAAAAATGTTACCAATTTAAGTAAAATAAGTTGCAAACTGTAGAATATTTATATGTCCCCAAAAGGTTGCAATTTTTTAAATTCAAGTGACGTAGTATCTCTAAACGTATCGTGAGGCGAATCTCTTGCTGTGCAAACAGTTGCTATCGAACAAAAGCATCGTAATTCCATAAAATATCTGTCGAAAATATTGAAATACCCCAAAACACCAACGGACCAACTAAATTTTGAACAAATTCTTAAACTGCTTAGTTCACTTACGGTTACGCGCACACTCAAGCGTGTGTGTGCGTGTATATATATATATATATATATACAGGGTGGAAAGTAAATCGCGGTAAAGCTCACGGGTACAGGTAGCCAGACCTAAATCAAGAATAACGAGTATAGGAACCACGCCTCTATTGTCAATAGTGTGTGCGTAATGCCACCGTGAAAGTTGTGTTAATGAACATGTTAGGTGACGATAATTTAACACCCACTATAAATAGAACACAGACCTTCCGGATTGAATTCGGATGCATGACGACGCGTATGCAGGGAATAAAGTGTGAACACCATCCCATCCCATGCGTTGGAAACATGGGGTTGCCTCTGTTATTATGCATGTATTATTGTACATGTACACCTGTAGGTGCCCATCCTAGTGAACAAAGAATCGAAATGACATAAGGAACAAAAAAGGTGCACTTGTCCGAACACGCTCAGACAAACCGTTTCTGAGATACAGGCACTCACAAGTCGGAGCATTGCGGCAATGCCGACAGGTAGACAACCCGTGTAGCACATACATAATGACATTTCCAATGAATCCCACTTTGATCTCGCGCACCGCGTTAGTGTCAGTCATTCATATGCAGAGACCATCTTTCATGGCGGTGTGCTGCACTAATATCAGTATAGTTCCGTACAGCACGGAATTGAAGGGGGTCAACTTCGCCGTCTTCAGTACTGTCACTGGATGCTGACGGCTCTTCAACAAAACCCGGACATTGTGGGTCACATCGAGTGAACTGAGAAGTCTCATTTTAGCAAAGAAAGTGTACTAAATTGGCACAACAACACCAGACTGCATGTTGCTGTAAATCATGTAATCAACAATGATTTGCGTGCAGTGCAGACAGAGGGCAACTTGAATACATGCTGCTTAGAAACTTACAAGGTGTAATTTAGACTGTTTCGTTTAAGGTAAATACAAGCATGTAATTACTGTCGTGTTATGTGCTGGCACATCTGCATTGTATCCCCGGTGTTTCTAGAAATATTAAACAATAAAACATGTTTTGTTTTACTGCGTTACAGGTACTACAAAGACGTCCTGCCTGCGCCTCCGCATACAAGAACCCTTTTCCCCCCATTACTTGTTGTCATGTGTGTTGCATACCTCTCGGTAATAAAGTTGTACAGTACATCGTTAGTGATCCTCGGAAGCATATCACCATGTATGTGCAACACGGGTTGCCTACCTGTCGGCATTGTCACAATGCTCCGACTTTTGAGTGCCTGTATCTCAGAAACAGTTTGTCTGAGCGTGTTCGGACAAGTGCACCTTTCTTGTTCCTTATGTAATTTCGATTTTTTATTCACTAGAATGGGCACATACAGGTGTACATGTACAATAATACATGCATATTAACAGAGGCGACCCCATGTTTCCAACGCATGGGATGGGATGGTGTTCACACTTTATTCCCTGCATACGTGTTGTCAAGTACCAGAATTTAAACCCGGAAGGTCAGCATTCCTTTGGTAGTGGTTATGGAATTATCGTCACCTAACATGTTCACTAACACAACTGAGTTACTCGTTAACTTGATTTTTACCCTACGCTATATTAAACCAATAAACCCGTCAAATCTGTTGAAATAAAAATACACTAAGTGCAACCACATTTTCGGCAAATTTTTATGACCGGAGTTGAATGGAAGAAGCTAGGTATATTAGGCCCATTGTGCTGTGGAGAGAGTTATATACACACAATTACTAATAACGCACCTCTTTCTTTTGATTTGGAACTTCTGCCTTTTGAAAAGAGGGTGTCATAAGTAAATTACAGAAATAAATTTTAATACAGTTTAAAAAGTCAATCTAGGAAGTAAGGTGAGTAGCTTAGGATAGACAATATCACATGTTGAGAAACTCAATACTTAAGAGGAGTCCTCGACTAGCACTTGGGCGCCTTTGCAGCGTGTCACGCGTATTATTTTTTACGTGAAACCGTTTAACTTATTCGTATTATGTTCATCTACGATAAGAACACACACTTGAAACTATGATTCTAAGCTTTAAAAATTCAGTACGCTTGTTAGAGACATGATTTTCGGGCCTCTCAAAATGGCTAAAAACATATTTTTTAGACTGCTGTATCTCCGAAAATATTAACTGAATTCGTAAAGTACAAAGGGAGCGGTATGCGTTCGTCTTTACTTCCTACTATAAAAAAATAAAATGCTTTGGTCACCGCTTCAAGTCCCGTAGGAAAAAGACTAGAAGGAAAACCTTGCACGCCAGTTTGGCTCGCTGCTAATAGAGGCGACATGCTTCTCGTCAAGCGTGGGACACTGGCTCCCATAGCTGCGCTCTTCCCACGCGTCAAAGTTGGAAATTCGACACTGGTGAAGACTCCTCTTAACTTCAGGCATAGCAACGTTTGACCATATTGTAAGTAAAAAGCCTTACATATTTGTGTTCTGTAAAACAATTTTTACATGTGTTGAGGTGTACAGTGCTTGCGGAGATCAATGTAGGACAGGTTACATAAGATGTAGGGGCGAGACACTAAATACTACGTCATGCACCTGATAATAAGCAAAATTGTCCTTTTTCCGTATATAGAAGTTACCGGTCAGGATATTGTATTACATCTGGTTCAAAGTCTACTAAGCCTGCAGTTAGAGCACAGAGTTCCCAAACATCGTGTATAAGTACAGTGAAACTGAAAATTCACACACGATGTTTACTCCTACAGGTAGGGTTAGCATGGGAGAGAGAAGACTAGTTAACCGGGCAAGTTGCTCTCAAAAAGAGACATACATGTAATTACAGTGGTGTTCAGACGTTTATGGGCGCTTAATATCGAAGTATTTAGCGTTAGTATGGCATACATGGGGTGGGTATTGATGAAATTTCATATTACAATTCTTATGTTTGCTGATGACAAGACGTTAGTAGCGTATTTATGTAAATCGTCATATAAAACTAAGTCCGTAGCATTACAAGATGTAAATTCATGACGGAAAACAAAACAATTGAACAAATAAATACCTTGAGAGTTTTGGGCTGTGACATAATATTTCGGCAAAGTAGATACAAAAAAAATTACTAAGCCATCCAATATGATGTGTGACAATATTTAAAAAAAATGCTCACGGGAAAAAAGGAAAAGTCTGAAAGAACACTATGCTTAAATTGTAAACAGTTATGGCAGCGCCTGTGGATTATACGAATGTGAAAACTGGTCAATGAACTGTAGAAAACATAGTAGATTCCAAACAGCAGATTGTGAGTTTTTTGAGAAAAGTCCAGAGAGTATCAAGAAGAGACAATAAAAATTGAGACCATCCGGAAGACCGTAGAGACTTACAACTCATATGAAAATATTAAAGAATATATAAAATAGCGAAAAGAACATATATAAATCATGGTTGATGAACGTATTCAAAACAACTACTGCAGTACACTCCAAAAAAATAAGAAAAATCCTCAGACCCAAGAGATGACGTACGGTTCAAACAAATCGCAACGGACCTACCGGTATAAAGCTTACGGAAGAAGAGTAGAGTTAATACGTACGTTTGAGCACAGCGTCCCCTTTTCATATCATCAAACATTTAATATTTAGACAATTCTTCAAAACAAGCAAAAATCGAGAAAATTTTTCACCCGATAAAAAAAAAAAGACAAAAATTTCCACAAACCACAGAATCGTGGATTCATTAATAACAAATATTATGGTGCTGGGAATTCGGAAGATGAGGTCTCATTGAGAAACCCACTCAGTTTAATATAATTTTAAAGAGCTCCTGTTTTGGGGCCCTCAATTAAGAAAAGTATTGTAGAATCGCGAATCCCCGTAAATTAAATTAAAAGAAAGTATTAAGATTTTTATAATAATTTAGAAATTAATTTTTTTTAAACTGGAGAAAAAATTTAATAAATCATAAGCACTCTTAATTAAATAAAACACATCTTTCTTCGAATCCAATTGAATGAAATTGCTTTCCGAGACCACAACTTTTCATTCCTTCATAAAAAATATTTATTGATCCACTATTAACATAATTTAAAACGTTATTATTAAATCTTTGAACAAATCTGTCTGGAAATAAAAAATTAAAATCTTATATTTGTAATAACACTCGAGTGCCAAATTTTGTGTCAGTTATTTTAGCTTTGTTTATTAACATCGGTTTATCAAGCGTAAGATCGGAAAGTTTCTTAAACACATTAGCATTGTTAAGTATCTCTAGTGAGGTTGCTTTTGTATTTATTATAAAAAATAAATTAAAATTTAGTAGTAACTAAACAGAAAAAAGTTTCAACAAATTTAAATATCCAGTGGCTATTTATATTATAAAATTCTATTTCAAATTCGTGAGTTTTTTCGTACGGATTTAAACAGCAAATTCATGAAACGAATCCATGTCAAATAATTAAAACTTTACATGTTCCCAAAATTTAATTTCATGTCTCCATTATCAACAACCATTGTGAAATAAACTTTTTCTTCACGAACAAAACAATTTACAAAACTAAAATTATAATCAATTTAGAGACTATCTAAAATTTCCAACACTTGTTCCATTTAATAAATTAAAACATTTAAAAAATAAAATTAATTTTTATGCCAAGTGATTATTTGATTGGGTGCATCACAAAGACTGCTTCAGCTGCTGCAACATCAGAGCAAGCGTCTATAAGACATGATTCGAGTATAACACAGTCTGGTCAAAATTTCATGTACACATTTCCAAATTAGATGTATTAAATTTGACGATTCTTGTTATAAATCTTTCATTTCACTTTCTACAGAAATAATACCCATTTTTAATTACTTAAAAAACTAATAAAACAAAATTATTTAATATTTAAGTAAAATGGAAAATGAAGGCAAAATACCTGCCCCTATATCCTTTTCATCAATACTTTAGTCTTTCCCCTCATGTGTTGCATCCATTTTCTTAGATTGGCTTGTCCGAGTCCTTTCTCCTCATTACAGGAGCTACTCAATATTTGGCATAATGACACACTTGTAGAAAGGGGAGGAGATGAAATAGGTGAAGATATTTATGAAAATATCGACATTATTATCCACAGACAGTTTTTATCTGTATTATGGCCACCCATGTACAGAAATCACTGCTGATGGTCTATTTCCGTATTTAACGTATGTAAATAAGTTGTATATTAACTTAGAAAAAATAAACCATCAGCATATAACTGCGCTAAAAGTAATATAATATATACAAATTACTTTAGTTGCACCTAAAATTTTATTCAGATTATGAAGATATTTTTGTTTTAGGTTATGTACAAAAGGAGATACATAAACAAACATATTTTCCAGTAATTCAAGCCAAATCGTCTACGAAATTGTAACACTGCATGCCAGTCGGTCGAACGAGGAAAGAAGTGCGTTCACGTAATCTTAAGAAGACATCCCGTGGCAACTCGTATAAAGTGAAACATTTATCCTGCAACAAAGAGTGGCTATTTCATACAAAATTAATTTCTAACAATATTTTTCACGTTATCTGTTTCCGTTGGGAAAATTAAACCAAATGTGGCTTACAAAAATAGTGTCACCAAAAGATGATCTCGGTTTAGATGCAGCAATAATACCAGTTTCTCTATGGTTGTATTAATAATGTTTTAGATTCATACCATTTTCTAAATAACAATGCACCCTTATTGTTTCAAATTGAGTAAATTTTGGTTTAACATCGACAAAATGCCATTCATTTGTATCTAAGACTTCATTTTGTGTAAAACCTAAAATTTCACCAAATGAATTCAATTTATCGAACAGCAGATCGAAAATGCATTTTATATTGATTTTTTTCTTAATTTTCTATTCCTCTAAAATATTTTATTATTTTTAAATGGTGGTACTGTTCCTATAATTTTTAACAGATTTATCAAATTATATTGACCAGTTGGGATTTTGATCTATAAAATAGAGTTTATTGTTTTCTCATGTAATGTCTGTGCCAAATATTTAGTATAAAACTGAATTAATCCCACCGAGTGTTCTGCTTCTAAAGAACACGGAAGCTTTTTATTTAAGATCGATTTCTTGCCTGATAACGTAAATATTTTACTCATTTATATATAGAAAAATATATGTAATAAATAAAATCAATACTGAACCTAAAGAGAGCTATTGGGATACAAAAATAAGAATACCCGACAATAATATTTCAACAAAACACCATGGCGAAATATTTCCTGATAACATTTGTTGCTTGATTTCTGGTGCATCTAATTATGGTAAAACCACTCTTATGATAGATAATTTTATAAATGCTCCAGGATGGTTGAATTTTTGTACTCTACATGTATGTTCAGGAATCAATCAATCAAAATATATTGCATTAAGAGAAGATACTAATGCATCAATTTGAAATACTTAATGAACCAATAGCATACTTTTTCTCCTCAAACACAGAAATTATTGATGTTGATCATTGTTGTAACGATTCTGTTGTAGTTTTTGGTGATGTTATACTAAATAACCAAGCTATGATAAGATACTATTTCACTTGTGGCAGACATTAAATATTGATTGTTTTTATTCAGCTCAAACTTTCTCAAAAGTTCCGAAACAACTAATAAGAGATAACACTATATTTCCTTTGCATATTTCGACAAGATGATACAAATAATACATATATTCATAGCGATTTTTTTAGTGGTGATATGTCATTTGAAAAATTTAGAGAAGTGTGTTCAAAATGTTAGGATAAAGACTATGGTTTTATTACTGTAGATATGACTTGTAAGTTAAACAATGACAATTATCATAATAAAATTAAAGATTTTTTGACTTAAATTAAGTGCTCATGAGGTGCAATTTTTTAATGTTTAATTATATTTATTAAACATTACAAATTCAGTAATAACAATATTATTGTTTAGTACATTAAAACTTTTTGGAATTTTAAGAAATATTTTATCGTGGAACTTTACAACAAATGGTTAAGACAAGTCAATTTTTGTCCAGCCATGGTATAATTGGGTAATTTACATGTAATCTTCAGGGTATTTTGTTATTGTATTTATTGTTCCCTTTATCATAAATATGTATTCTGTTCGATTATTACCTAGATAAAAAATTTTATCTTTTGAACTGTATTTTTGACTAAATGAATAATATTTATTCTGTTAGACCGATAACACTCTAAATTTACATCATTAGGTGCAATTGGATTAGCCACATTTCTTAATCTTTCATATTCGACAACTGCATTGTTTTCTACTTCTAAGTATGGAAGGTAAATTTTATCCAATGATCTCTTATTTCTAGTTAATGTTATTTTTTTAAATCTTCAAATTGTGAGCTTTTAACAAAATCAGAAGTGTCAACAGCAGCGTCACTCTGATTTTTTGATTCAAATGGTTTAATTTATTCTTCAACCCAGAAATTTTTAAAATGCATTTCCAAATATATCCATTATTTATTATATAACTTTATATTATATCTTTAAAAATATGGTTATTGAAAGTAATAATGTCAATAAATAGAACTGTGCCATCTAGCATTTTATTATTTCATGATATTTAAAATATATTTCCTCACAGGCCGTTACAACAGCAGACGTAAATTCTTCTCGTTATTTTGTATAATTCGGTAATGTTTCTAAAACTTCTCGACATTATTCGAATTTCAGCTACTTGCCCATCCAATATATTTATCTAGTCTCATTATTATTCTCGAGGTAAAATATGTCAATTCTATTTCTTTGAAAAAAATAATTGTAAATTTTGTCATTAAGTATTAATTTGTTCTATTTTTGGCTTAAATGATTTACTTAAATTTTATAATTTTTTATCTATTTCTTTATTAAAATAATTTGCAGTGTGTGTAATTTGCGTATTTATTAGGGTATCACAATAATTTAAAATCAACTGATTCAAATTTTGTAATTTATCACTTATTTATGAATCTGTAGGTAATATAGTTTCGTGTAATTTATCAATTAATAATTAATTCTTTGCCTAAATATTGTTTATTAATAACATCCTTTTCATCGATTGGATCATTAACTGACATAATTCCACAATCTTTAGCACTTATATAACTTTCAGTTAAAACAAAGCAATTTTAAATTGAATAGTTAAATCTGAAATTATTTTGTTAACTTTTTTAATTCTCTCATCAATATTAATTTTTAAAGCAGATCTATTGTATTTTGAATGTACGTCCGAAATGCTTGAATTAACCTTTTTTATTTTTGAATAATAAATAATACTTTCTAAATAATTTAATTAATTTTTACGTTTTTTAACTTTTGAATTAACTAATTGATTCGAATTACTTATTTCCGCTTTAACATTTTTTACTGATTGTCACAAATAAATTATTTTTAAAAATTTTTAACTGATAGGAAAAAATTTTAAAATTTATAATTTATGTTTCTCAAAATTATATTTACACTTTATTTAATTTATCCGTTATTTCCTCATTTGTACTACATGTATTCAATCCAAGCTTTCGTTAATACATTTCCAATGATATCCAATATTTATAAAAAAAAAATTAATTTTTGAAAATGTAAACTTATGAGATATATGGTCTAGTACTATAACACATAAATGACCACCAATAACATCGTTGGACTGTTGTATTCTGTCATCATTATAAGATATTTCAGCGCCAGCTGAAGCAGGCTTTGGGCTGTGCCCATGCTGCGAACTGCGTTCGCCATTGAGGTAAACAATTAATTTACAAGGTGGATTGCCTCCATATGAATAAAAAAGGTTTTTCTATTATTTTATTTTCAATAACAGACACAATGTGTTCCAGAATTTTTAGAAACATCTGAATTAACTATCTCACATTCTTTTATAGTGATGATTTAGGTAATTCACCAATCATAAATACACCGCGAAAATGTATAATATTACATTTTTTTATAATATTTTCAACATAAAAATTGCTTAGTGAGTTTTTTTCGAAATTTTTTATACCTTTTCCTAGTTTTACCATTTCCAAAGTATATCTACGTTGTTCTGCTAATTCTAGATTCTTCTTTTTATCGTTAGCATTAGCAGCAGCTGAAGCCCCACCCATTAATGTTCCTAAGACGCTTAATGCTCCAAAAAGTATTGGTAAAAATCCGCCTTTATGTATTGTTAAACCATTTACAGATTTTATTTCTTTCGATAATATTTTTAAGTAGGGTTGTATAGAAAGAAACAGTCGTTCCTTTACCTTCTTTAAACTTCTTAATTTTACGATCAAGTTGTTCTTCTGTTAAAAAAGAATCTATATTCAAACTCCTAAGTTCATTATTAGAAATTAGAAACACAATGTTTTTACCTTCATTTGTACATAAAAAAATATTATTATTTACAAAAATTTAGTAATGTTCTATTATTATTCCCCAACCAAGTTTACGTTTATGCGAATTTTGGCTTTGACGAGCCATTACGCAAAAACTATGAGAGATAAAAACTTTTTTATAAGAGCAAAATTTAGTAATATTTTGTGTCTAAAATAAGAGAAAAATATTTGGTACACGTGTAAAAATAGAAACATGGCGGTGAAAATTGTTGTACACCACGCCCTTAAATTACGACGTGAACCTCGTTTTTGCTGAAGACATTACAAGTTGAGGAATCTCTGAATTATCTTCACAATATAATTTTTGGTGTAACGTGTTGATCATTGTGAGTATAATTAATTAATTAATTGTCAACGAAATGGGTTGTTAAAGATACACAATTTCAATACGTTATACTTTCACTGAAGAACTTATTTATCGATGCGTAGATTGTCACTCTGTATGCCATCACTTCGGCAAACTCCGGTAAGGAATTTTTTGTTCTACTGGAGTTACGAGAGCATCCCGGCATCAGCCTCCCGCTAAGTACAGTTTACTATAGCCTGACTGTGGCACAATGTAGCAGTAGCGTACGTGCGAGGCTAGCGACCTTGTGGGCGTCTAGGGACCGGAGATATTGTAGCAACGCCCCCCTGGACGTTCCCAGGATAAGCGCACAGCGGCCGTCCTAGGTCGAGACATGAACTATTGCCGACAGCTGGCAGTCGCCTCCACATGACGCCCTGGCCTAGCCTTTACTACCGTAAGCTTGCCTTCCCCCACTGCTACAGCAGCTCCCCTACTGTACATTAAACCACATTCATTGCGAACTAACGGTCGCAATGTTTTACTGCTAGTTGCTTTTTTTTAAGACGTTGCTACGTGTCTGTAATTCAATATTATGATAAAATAAACGTTAAAAGATCCTTTTAAAATGTAAATAATAATGGCTTCATATTATTGTCGACCCTTATATCGTCGAAAGACTGCTAAATAACCAAATTGGGAACTGTAGTTAAAATTATCCAAATTGAAACAAAATAAGTATCTGCAAAATAACTTATGTATATTGTGTGTACACATGTGCTTACTGTAAATGAAAAGCACATATCTAAAATTAAATTTGCACTGAACTTTTGTATTGATACGACATTTAGAGGATTTGGCCTAGTTTTGTTTAATTACGTTTCAATTTCTCTGATTTGTACTACACATGTTTTTTTACTTAGTGGACTAAAGACGCATGCAGTAGTCAATAATAACAATAAAATATTATTTTTTAATTTGTAACTGTTTGTTATATGTGTTTTTTTTTTTAATTTTTTTGTAAGTTTTATTTGCAGATTATTATACTTTAATATATTTTTTCTACAATTACTTGTCAAATAATATATATTTTTATACACTTTAAAATTATTGAAGCGTTTGTTGTAATATAAAATTTAAATAATTTTTAAATACCTAATTAACGTAATCATTATTAATACACTTATTAACATTTTAATATTTATTCTTGTACAGTTTAAACATACATAAACCGAAAAATACAAATAAAGATATCTGCCAGAAAATATTCACAGTATAAAATACTAATATTTATAAATACGTGTGTGTGTATTAATACACACACACACAACACACACACACACACACATATATATATATATATATATATATATATATATATATATATATATATATATATATA
>PNEQ01120498.1:0-20100 GCA_003012365.1 Medauroidea extradentata | reverse complement strand
TTAAATACGAAACTACATGATACTAAGTACCAATTTTTCGTATACAGTTTATGTGAATGAGGCTGCAAACAGTGTTCGTTTTTGTTTTGCAAAATAGTCTCTCTATCAATAGTGAAATCAGTAGACGCATCATTGTAATTGTTCGAAAAGTGGTAACCATGTATTATAATAATCAAAAATTTTTTGATGGCTTGAGAAAAGAAAGGTTGATTAAAATGTACTGTTACCACTTTTCGAACAATTACAATGATGCGTCTACCGAGTTTATTAATGTTAGAGGAATGATTTTACAAAATGCAAACAAATACTGTTAACAGCTTCGTACCATGCCTTAACAATAACGCTAGGCCATAAGTATCCATATTATGTTTTGGAATATTTTGTCGTCAGGAATCACCTCCAAAAATGTGTCGGTCTAATTAAGAATCACGTTATATATGATCGGCTATATTTACAAATATGTACCGAAATTCAAGTCGATTGAATAAACAGAATATACTGTATAATAAATAGTATATTACATGTCTATGAAATTCTCATACCAGTTAAGAAAAAGGAAATACATTTTAAACAGCTGGACATATTTACATAAAATACAACTAAGAACCATCCCAATGAAAGTAGATTTAAGTAAAAAAACATTGAAATCGGTCCATTCGTTTGGAGCAACGAAGCCGCAGTCAGACAGACATATATACATACATATGTATGTATATATATATATATACACACACATACACACACATATATACACATAAACGTTTACAACAATCACCTTTTTCGTCGAGGGCTGAAAAAAATGGTCTCTAACACGTTTATGTTTTGTTAGCATGGGCGTAACTAGCAAAATATTTTATTTGTGGGGGGTTGGGGGTGGATTTGGTTGAGTTGCGTGTGTATGTGTGTGACGGGGGATGTCGAACTGGTTTACTGTAGAGAAAGCTATTAATTATCGGTGCTTGACATTTCTGAATGCTACCATACTATCCAATTGCGTTGTTTTATTATTTTTTTATAAACGCGCAGAGCACAACATTATATGTAAACATAAAAGAAAATCCTTATTTTTCACTGGCTTTGATGGAGGGTGTTAACGTTTCTTATATACCTCTAAATTATTACATCTGATACGTGTGGAATATATTTCTTATTTTTCACTTTCCAGCAAACATTAGAGAAAATAAATGACAGAAGTATTATTTATAAATGCAAAATTTATTTGTTGATTAAAATTAGTGTATAGGAGGTCAATCACCTAGATACTACTTGTGACGAATAGTATAGGTGTATAAACAAAATACGTCAGCGAACCAGTTACTTCAAGAAAAAAAAACTATTCTAGACTTACGTCGTCGCAGAACTCTATCGTCGCTGAAAACCCAGAACATAACATGTTTATCAGGCACATAACTTTTCCCAGAATACGTCTATGCTGATCGATGGGTTATCTCAGGGTTATTCGATCTCTCGCAGTATTGTATTCCGATACTGCTCTGTTCTACCTACTAATTTCATATAGAGCAGTTTACCAGTATTCATGCTGGAACTTGGACTTATTACATGGATTAACAATTTTTGGTGGAGACTATTACGACGCACAGTGGTATATAGCTGGACACAGTTCGAAAATTTGAATGTCTTAAAAAAATTTACTTAGCAGATATGTGTCCTAAATGAATTATAGCTACCAAACCTGCACAAACGGCGTCCCCAGAGTAGCGAGATAAGAGAACAGCAGGCTACGAAATATACTGCCCCCCCGGTTCATTTAATTGCTTATGATTAATCAGGCATAACACAGTGGTCAAATACATACCGCTTTCATAAGTAATCGTTTGATCCAAGTCGGACGAATTTGATAGGATTTTGAAAAGTAGCTTTTAAAGTTATGTGATAAGTAGTTATTCAATTGTTTACTTTAAATTAGTACTAGTGTGCAATGGTTAGGCAATGGTGTGAAAAATTTATAACTAGGAATAATTTTTGTATTAATAAGGGTTTAAAAAAAGTTTCACCATGTTTCACAATAAATTCATTTGCAGAAAAATCGTAATTTTACTGGGTATGTAGTGTCTAACAGTTCGTTGTTGGGTGTCGTCCATTAAAATTGTAGTTATTTTTCTGTAGATGCTGAATTAATCTTCTAGCTGTATGGCACGTCTTGGGCAACAAAGACAATCAGGTAATAAATGCAGTAGAATGAGAATATTATTAAAACGGACGCAGATAAAAGTAGGATAATATACAACACTGCGTTCTTAAACCTGCGTACCATAAGAAATTTTTTTTGAGCTAAGTGTTGTTTGGTTGTGAGTCTGTGTGTCTATTTTTCCTATCGTTGAACGTTATAAAATTTTGAACACTAGAACTCACTTTTTTTAAACTTCTCAACTTTACACAAATTAAACAGCATACTTTTGTATTATTGAACCACATCGTGTACAAATTTTCAAAAATAGGAAATATCTACGTATTTGAGTAGTATGGCATATGTCTAGAAACATGTATAACATACTTTAATTAAACTTGACATGCAGGCAGTAGTTGATTTGAGTATTTGTTTAACTATCCAACATATGAAACAGAATCCAGTTCGCTTAAGAACATATATTAGACACTTAAAATGTTTCAACACATGTCCTCGATTTTTCAGATAGTACCAACTAATTCATTGAATATTTAATGGAATACCTAAAAAAAACTAAAAACAGAATCTTGTAAAATTTTCCAGTAGACCTATGTCAGTGTTGTGACAATCATGTTAATTCCGACAGTTAGTCACAGACTTTGAAACTGTCGGCACTTGAAATTTTTGTGAATTCGCAATATCTCAGTAACTAATTAATGCATTGAAACATAATTTCACCTGCTTAAGTTACAGATGATTTCCATAAATTTCAGACATTTCCATTACCATGATTCATTTTAAAAGATGATGCGATTGATAGTTACATATTTCATGCGTTAGTTCTGAAATCTCTCTACCGATAAATGTTATAGGTCGTCTTGGCATTATGATAACCATACACACATTGAACTTCCACCTTCTCCCTATCCTGCCCTTGTCACCCGCAGCTAATACCAGAAAAATTATTTTTTTTTCAGCTGAAAATAAAATTAATTTTTCTTAAACTGTCTTCAGAGCATTTACATAGTGTAAACGGACATCCATGTTCAAAACATCGTGTCCCTATTACAAAAAATGCGCAAGATACGCTCTCCGTAAGAAAGAACTTGATGTTCTGATTTCAACCCCTTCTACTAAAATTTTGCAAAATATGTCTAACATATCAGAAGGTGTTAGCAAAGTCTACCTGCATACTTAATATGGATCCTCTATCTATAAAACAGTGGTACATATGTCCTAGAAACAGGAAAAATTTAAATTTAACTAAATATTTTTTTGCAGGGTAAACGTTCTGTTATCAAAACTCTTCACATGGTTTTAAGAAGTCGAAAACGTGCAACTGTGTACCAAATTCCGCCTTCGTATGTTAAAAGACACAGAAGTATTGCGCCAAATAAAAATATTGAGGTCCTGAGTTCGACTTATTCCGGACAACTTTTTCGTAATATCACAAGAAGTTTCAGGAGGTATTTGTGATTTCTGCGTGTGTACCGAATCTCGAGCCTCTGTCTGAAAAACTGAGTAGGTTATGTTCGGAAAACCGGCAAGTTCTTCCCTCACGAAATCAAAAAGGCTATACTCTTCCATAAAAAACAGGGGGAGGGAGGGTTTGGTTCGGGCGTTGCACAGAGCAATGATATATATCGTTCAGAGCAAATATTTGAGCTATCTTTCTGTTACAGTTCAGATGCTGCGTGTCCTCAAAGTTGGCCAAAAGACTTTTATTCTTGAGGCACCGTAAAGACTGCGGTTTATCATTCCAACTGATAGGCTCTTAAGTCGCAAAATAGATTCGTTTCCCATTAGTTGTGGTGAAATATAATAATTACTTTCTTATTCATTTCAATATTTTACTTTCTATGATTAAAACAAATTCTACGTTATTATTTAATTATTCGCGGTCTATTTCAACCAAAGGCTGATTTACAATACGTGCGTGCTTGTGCACAATAAGATTCATTTAACATGATAGTTACAAAACACATTTTAAATTAAGTGTACTAAGACAACGAAGAACGAATGATAAACGTTTTAATAAATACGGTTGAACATAAATTACTGTGCGCTACTTTAGCTGGTTCACAAGAAGACAGGATTTATAATTTTCCCGTAACTAAAGAGAAGTGGTTTTTAAATCTCCCGGTAGGTTATTCCAAATTTTGCTTTGATGGTAAGAGTTAGAATGTTTGTAAATTTATTAATGACACTGAGGCAGTTGAAAAGAGTTTTTATATAGCATATTCTGGGGATGGATGGAAACAATGTTTATTAGCTTGTTTGACAAATATTTTGGAACTTTCGTATCTATTATTTTCTTTAGCTCAGTAGTAAAGTGGCATAACCTTTTATTTCCATATTTAGCCATTCAGATGCAACAAGTGCTTCTTTTGTACATTTTCCTAGGCTGAACTTTATGTACACTGTATTGTTGTGTTTTGCTAATATTTGTAAACAATCCTTACAGTAATTAAAAGATAACAGTACTAATAAGTCACTCAGATACATATTGATGGCAGTTGTTACTATATTTTAAAGTCTGTAGATGAGCTTCAAGTGATAGCAGGTCGACTGAATATTTGCAGACATTAGTTTATTCCTAAAAAAATTTAGGCCAAAAGTTATTCTTAAGTAATAATTGAGTATCGTCTGCGTACTGGAAGCATTAAGTGTTTAAATAGGACGCTATTAAAGTGATGTTAAACGAAAACAATAAGTAATTGAATGCAGGTGTCAAAATTTAGGCTAGGGACAAATACTTATATTATCCATCTCCTCGGAAATAGGAGGGGGTTATATAGTGTCCTCTGTCCCCGCCTCCCTCCCCCCGGCTACAAAGCCACTGGTGAGATGGGATGTCTTGCCCTAGGATACTCTACTCATATTCTTTTCATTTACTTTTATTTAATATTATCTGTCAAGTGTCATTACATATATTACGTGATTTTAATAAAAAAAATCAGCCTGGTGGAGCAATGGTAAAATATTCGACTAGCATTCGGGAGGATCCGAATTAGATTCCTGGCTCCAGTCATCCTGATTTCGGATTTCAAGGGTTTTACGAAATCACTCCAGGTGAATGCTGGGATATTTTCTTAGACAGGCCCTGGCCAATTCCTTTCCCCTTTGCCTTCGTGTACCTCCACCAATTGTGTTGTTCGAGGGCATGTAAAACAAAATTAATAAATTATAAAACAAACTTCGCTGGTCAGATGTTGGTCTGCATCAAGGTGCTCCTGGTCGGCGGACTGAAGGTCCCGTGTTTGATTCCTGGCCGGGGAGGTGAAATATAATGCTAGCCCCTGGGTCCGGACTGGGTGCTGTGTTTGTCCTTTTACTACCATCCTTACAGAAGACAGTGACGAAACACTGCAGTATCATCCTCACCTAATAGCCTTATGATTTCCCCTTGAGGCAGTTAATTTTATAATAAAAAAAACGGCATTGTTTAAAGAAAAAAGAAGAAGCAAATATTGTTGGCACTTCACACAGTTTTTTAGTATTCCCGCAGAGCTGTCTTCAGGGTGATTAGTTGTTGTTATTAGTAGTTTCCAAGTAGTCAGTATCATCAAGATGGTGCGTAATTTTGCTGACATTCCATTTCATTGCAGTAGTGGGCATGGGGGATGAACGAGACGGGGTATGACTTGAGCTTGGAGTAGAAGCGGCGTGTAAATGGTTAAGGATGTTCCAGAAGGGGAAAAAAATCATAATTTTATGTATGTATGAAACAGTGGTAGTTTTGTAGGCGTTACTTGTTATTACATTATAATCTTACAAAAAATAACCTAGCTAGTTTTCCCACAATTGCATTTAAAAGTCAAAATTGACGTGTTTCTAGTTCATACATCCCTCAAAAACCAATTAACATAATTAAACGAAATAATTCACAGTGAAATTATATGTCATGGGCTAGGGCATTTAAGTATATAAAAATTCAATAGAAAATATTTTGGTACTTATAAAAAAATTCTATAAATAGCAACAAATTTCTAAATTTTCGAAATATTAAATAAATTACTAAACATTGTTTTAGTGGGTTTTTAAATACGTAAAACCCTAGCCCACGACATGTAGTTTCATTGTGAATTATTTCATTTTAATATGTTTATTGGTTTGGGTAGGGGGGGTATATGAACTAAAATCATGCGAATTTTGACTTTGAAATGACACTGTGGGAAAACTGGCTGAGTTATTTTTTTTGTAAGAGGATAATGTACACCCAAGTGACGTCTACAAAACTGTCCCTGCTTCAAACATACATAAAATTATGATTTTTCCCCTCTGGAATGTCCTTAAGGGGCCCGCCTCGTTGACATAAAATCACACTGCAGCGTGTTTGAAGAAAAAGTTTTATACCGAAACTAATACACGTGCGTTCACGCCGTTTCTCTACGAAAAGAACACACTTCAGACGACTGCCCTTAAGTACTTTCAAGACAACACACGTATTAGAAATCCCCTTTTAGGGCACGTAAAAATGTCTTAAAACGGGATTTTCTGACTGCTATAGCGGAAAATATACTAGCCGAATACATGTGAAACCACTTAAGGGCAGTGCATTGGACTTTAGTGAAGTGATTTCGTAAATAAAACAATAGGGTCACCACTTAAAGTCCCTTCGGAAATTTTTTTTTTGCGAAGACTGCACGCCTTAAGCGTAGAGGCGACGCACCGTTGTATGGCCCATACGACGTCGCCCTTAGCACCATACCTCACTCACACAAACACATGTGCCACGAGGCGGGCCCCTTAAGGGAAACGGCACGTCGCAAGAAAATTATACCACACTTTTTTCAGCACACTTTCTAGTTATATAAGTAGGGATAACCAGGGAATGATCTTGCAGCTAATATAAGCATTCGGCTTTCTTAATGCGTAGACAAAATCCTATCACTTGGCGACTTTCAGACCTAACATATTTAGTGGCGTTCGACAAGCTGCAACATTTTTTAAAGGAGGGATTAGTATTTTTACTACCAGAGCATACGGATGAGAATTATACTATGTCAAACGATAGCTCTGAATATTCCATACAGATAATTAAGTACAGCTAAATTTGGCACTGAAAACGTCTACTGTTGTCATTTTCCCCCTTTCACAATGTAAATAATAAACGGAAATTAAGAATTGAAACTTGGCATTAGGCACGTAAAGAGTCTTAAATGCTGTTTGTAAACAGACTCCGTGCAGATGCTTTGAGTGTTTTCCGAGAAACGTGTTTATCCTGACGCTATGCACAGTGCGGGGTGACTTTAGCTAAGGCCATTGGTGTATGGAAAACAGAAACATTTTTTAACTGAAAATGTCGCTTGTTAGGCCTAAATTAAACATTGGCCCAACACATGACTTTGGAAGGAATCTACCAATGTAGAACTGGTGCTTGTCCAATCTTGGAACGTTGCCCATGTGGTGAAAGAACTGGCCATTCATCGTCGGTTTTTCGTCCAACATCAAAGGCATATGCATCGGCGTTGACTTATGCTTTGTTTACACATCGGTGCTTGCATTGGTGTTGCGCGTTTTCAGATTTTTTTTTGTATTTAGAACGGAAAGTATTTGAAGTGTTAAAATTGATTAGAGGTCAAACAAGAAAGTTTTGGAGTAAATATAACTATGATAAGGAAAAAAAAGGTTTGTTGTGGGCCATTCAATACAACCTATGTACGAATGGAAATGCGGCAGTAAATCCATGGGAAAGGATACTTTTTTCTTTCACGATTCCGTAAATGTTCACACAGCATGAAAGTTATTGCAGCAACTACTTCAACATCCATTGCCTAGGCTCAAAACTGGCAGTACGAGCGGCCAAGCATGAATTGAGCCAGTGTGTAAATGACGACTGGCCATTTGTTGACCATTGGCCTATTAGTTTTTCCAAGATTGGTCCAATATATTGGTCCAATGTGTAAATCCAACCTTAGAGTTGCCACTTTAGTTGCCTGCTTGAAGTTACGTGCCGTGACAACAAAACTGGTTGCCGCAACTGCATTCCTGAGTCATTTGTGATGAATTGGGCTCAAGAACAGTTTCAGAACGCCAGCTACAAAGCACGCATTTTTCTCATATCCCAATCAATAAGGAAGACAATGAAAATAACAATTTTATTTAATGTCCAGAAATACTTGCATTACTTATTTGACCTATCGGAAGTGGTCTAGAGTGAAACAATATTTCGTGACGAAATTTTTCATTTTTTGTAACAACATTATTTTTAAGTGATTTTACAATCGCCTAAGTAAATTCGTTCCAAATTTCATTTCATTTACCTCAAGAAATTTCTCGTAACGAGCTCCTTAACTACCGTAAGAAAGAACATTTGGTTTTATAATTTAATCGTAGTAGTTGACGTAAAAATGTTGCTACGGTTAGATTAATAATAATAAGCATAATAACAATAATAATAATGATTATTAATATTGTAAAGAATATCTGTAAATTTCAATGCAAATTATGCGACTAAAAGTGTGTTAATAAATCAATAGTGCACTGTATCACAACTTTTAAATTAAAATAAAGTAACTCTTTCGCCAATCCTCATAAGGCGGCCGCTTGAGTGAACGTATTTTGCAGGTTTGATGCCTAGATGAGCGGAAGGGGTAAGGACGACAGACGCATCACGCATCTGCTTAGCCTTTAGGTGCAAGTCACTGAACATTGCGTGCATTCTCCTTGCCGACAACCATCATTTTACGACGTAGTATTAAAGACAAAGGCGAGCTGTATACGCCCATACCTTCTACAAAAACTTTTCACCAAGTTTATCCCTGAAAAATACTCCAAATACACCCATTTTAGCCGGCCTTCGTAGCGTAGTCAGTTAGCGTCTGTCTGTGATGCAAGAGGTCCTGGGTTCGAATCCTGCCTCGGACATGGATGTGTGTTCTACCGTCACATCACTTCATCATCATCGGCTGTTAAGACGTCGTTTTAAAGTGCGTAAAACCCTCTCCACTCACCATACACCAACTTTCGCAGTTTTTGGGAGCGCGTGAAATGAACTTTCGAGATAAATGGAGAACCTGAAATGCGTATACGTACGTGTAACGAACGATCTTTGAATAACATTCCTAAGAAGGTATAATCTACGCACACTGAGCAGTTTTCGAATTAACTTGTATCGGCCAAATCTCTGCTCGCCGTTCGACGCATTGGACAGGCGACCACCTTAAGATAAGTCCAAAGTCCATGCGCGTTGTTTGTTTACACTCTGGAAATAACAAAATGCGAAGCAATATGGACAAAACTGGTATGTGGATGAACAACTGACTTCATGCGAGGAATACTGATTTGGCGCGCACTGTTATTTTTTTTTTTTTTTTTTTGATGGGCCATTTTAATCAGCGACACTATAACTTTTTGGCGTTGAAAGTGTGGCATGAAGTCAGACGAAAACTTATATTTCTCTGTTAGTGCTATTGTAACAATTCTGGTATTTTTCCAGATACAACAGTCTGATGGAAATCAGTTTTTAGCCGTTTGAGTGACCTAAACACACGTTTGTAATAGACTTGCCGCCTCTTTTTTTAAATCTCACAAGCATTGTTGGACTGTGTTTTCTTTTAACAGATAAGTACATAGCGATCAAATTGAGCAGTTTTGCTTAAAAATGAACAAATGTGTTGCTCTACAACATGTTCACACGGAAAGAGATGGCTGCTCGTAACAGAACTTCGTGTTATACAGCCAGTGGAAATGTGATCGTTTCTATGTTCCTTTTGCGCAAAGTAAGTTATACATTATGTCTTTAGACGGATGTGATGTACGACAGGTAAGGCAGTTTTGCAAAACCCAGTACATGTCAGCTTCCTATCGGAGCCATACATACTGACGCAAGGTGCTTATCAGGTTACAACCAGCAGGACGAAACTGAACGAGGAAATCAACTCCGTACAAGAAAGGCGTATAGGCTAGGGGCAGATAACGTTCACGCACACAACGAATGTAACAGACGTTATAAGTTTTCTTTCGAAATAAAGTTCGTAGAACCAGACGACATTACGTATATGTGCAAAAGCGTCTTTCGAAGCACACCTCCCACTGTTATTTTTTGTTCTTTTACAAATAGCATTCTTGGAAACCCAGTTTCCAAGGAAATTATTTGTTAATCTATAAAGGTGGTTCTTGTTAAAATGAATTTTTGTAATACAAGATAACGCAAGGTTCAGCCTTGTATTTGTACTTGCATTGGGGAAATATGATATTGTATTTATTTATTTAATTCTGTCCACGGAAATGAGCTACTTTATATAACTTAGCATTTCCGACAAACCAGTAATTTTCGTCGACTTCAATGTTTTCCTAAGCTTTCTAACAAAGAAAATTTGGTAACTATTCAAAAAATAATTTTACAAGGAAATTCGTTGTAATTTAGAAATTTTTGTGAAAGTCCAACTTTTTTACAATGGCACTAAATTGTACGTTTTAACTTCCTTAAAACATTTCCTAATGTTACAAAAGATGAGAAATTTTAATGGCATACTGATATTTTTACTGTATAATACCATGTATTACAAAGTGACGTAGTAGGCATAGTTCTCTTTAACTCAGCAGAGAAATCAGATAAATGTATTTTCCGTTAGTAGGGTAACTGTGTTGTTCTTCTGACAACTGTCCCTGCTATGACATTAGGTACCGATGTACATACGAATGTAATAAAGTGAAAGTTATTATGATTTCTTCGGCTTAGCCGCCATTTATTTACTTGAATATCATAACTCCATAGAATAAAGACTTGGGTTGACAACAAGACCAATACTATCACCCACATAAAGTAATACAATAAATTCTTTACAATAAAACATATTTATCTAAAGCTACCACAATCCTTCCCACTAATATGCTTCCTTCTCACATCTAAAATCACCTATATATGTGTACGCTGTTATAAGTCCAGTCTGTTGGGTTTGCGAATTGCTCGCCAAGGACGAGGATTCGTTGGCAATGTTGTTTCACTCTTCTTGCTCTGATTCACAATCACTTGTGATGTTCAGTTCCCTTTCTGTAACCACTGAAAGTCCCCGTAGCATGTTGAGTCGTTCCACGGGAGCTGTGTCTCTAGTACATTTTCTCTTTCATTCTCCTGGACCTAAGATACCTGAGTCTGCTGCCCCTTTGAAGGCAAGGATAAGGCTGCTGTGGTCTGCACATTGCCATCTTGTGTACCCATAAATGGTTCACTCGTAGTTGCTTGCTGTGATAGCACACCTCCATATTGTGGAAGCAAAGTGTGTCTATTTCGGATGTGGTCGGCGTGACAAAAACACCTCCTACCTTGCACATCAACCTGATAACAAACTGTACTATTGTGGACATACACCAGTGCGATATATGTCGTCCCAGAAATCTTAGAATGAGACTTAGAAGAACAAACAACGGAAAACGAATGCCGTAGTTGAGTGCATGACAAAAACTTCAGCCCATAAGTGAGCATCCACAACCATAAGAAAGTCTTGACCTCCCACTAATGCATTATCGACATGTAAGCGCTGCCACTTCCGTGTCGGCCAAGGCCACTGGTGTAACGGAACCCTTACGGCGGAAGACTGCACACTCTGGCAACAATGGCAAGACCTACCATCTCTTCAATTTGGCTGTCTAGTCCAGGCCACCACACGTGACTGCGTACTAGCATTTTCATCCGTGTAACCCCTGGATGTTCTTCATGTAACAGATCCAAGACAATATTCTCTAAGGATGCTGAAACGACAGCCAGGTGACCCCATAGAACACAATCTCCATCCACTGTCAGCTTTTCCCTCTTAGTAAAATGCGGAGTTATAATCTGGCCAGCCACTTCTGGCAAAATCCTTGACTCTGGCAAGGATAGGATCACGATTCGTTGTTCGCTCAATTTCAACAGGAAGCAAGGACTTATCCATGACTGGTGTGAAATATTTTATCGTGTCAGTGAATCTTGACACTAGTGAAAATGTAAATTCTTCAGGCTCTAGAGGCTGGTCGTCAGTCACTGGCAGCCGGGATAGGGCATGTACATGGGGAATATCTGTACCTGGTTTGTATTGAAATTTCGTACTTAAGCAAACAATATCAGCGCCCGTCGCCGTAATATTGCTGCTGCTATCGGTGAGATGCCCCGCTGCTCACCAAAAATGGCAGTGTGGGGTTTGTGGGCTGTCTCCAGAATGAATTTACGACCATAAATGTAGTTATAAAATTTCTTTACAGCATGGATTATGGCCAAGGCTTCACGATCCAACTGGGAATAATTCTTCTCTGCTGCACCTAGTGTTTTCGAAACAAATTCAATAGGACAGTAACCACAGTCTCCAGGGTGTGACAAAACTGCTACCTACCCCAGTCGGGGATGCATCACAAGTCAATACTAATGGCTTTGCTGGGTCAAAGTGGACGAGTAGATGAAAATCACTAAACCACTCCTTACTCTTTTGAATGAGCCAACTCATGCCATCATTCCATTCCCAAGGCACATTTTGCTTTAATTACTCGTTAAATGCACTGAGCTTGCTGGACAACTGGGGGATACACCGCCCATAACAATTCAACAAGCCACAATAAGCCGCAACTCGTCCTTGTTACCTGGTTCTGGGTCGTCCTTGATCGCCAGCAACAATTTGTCTGTTGGTTTAATTCCAGTCCTATCAATCACGTGCCCTAAGTAAGTTACCAGTGACTCCAAAATCTGCATTTTGTCAAGTTGTTCTTAATATCGTGCTGCTTGAACCGAGCCAACACCATATCAAACCTTTTACACGCCTGATCAAAAGTAGACCCAGCCACTAAAACATCATCCAAGTAGGTTACCAAACCAAGAATACCACTGACAATTTGCTCCATCACTACTGTGAAATATGGCCGGTGCCGATGACAATCCAATCTGTAGTCTCTTGAATCTGTATAACCCCTTTTGTGTGTTAATTGTTAACAGACGTTGCGACTCCTGTGATACTTCCAACTGTTGATAAGCAGATGATAAATCTATGACTGAGAAACATACACACCCTGCAAGCGAGGCAAACATATATTCCAGTTTAGGAAGACGATTGTAGTCTTTGTCTAGTACCTTATTCAGGGTTTTTTTATAGTCGGCACACAACATCAATCCTCCATTAGCCTTTTCTACGATTACCAATGATGTAACACAATTACTTCTCGTCACTGGGTAAATTATCCCTTGCTTAACCCACTGATCTAATTCTTATCTACTTCTTCCCGTAATGAATTTGGCACCGGCGAGCTTAGCATAGCTTGGCAACTCTCTTACTACCTCTACTGCTGTTGTAGGCACCTTTTCATTGACCTGAAAAAATGAAATACCAATCCATCTTCAGTTGTTCCAGCCAGTCACGTCCAATAAATGCGGGCATATCTTTTCTCAGCTGTTTAACCACCAATAAAGGCAACTTCATAGATTGGTTATTGTGAGTTACGTTCACCATGACCCGACCTTACATTGGTAGGCCCTAGCCACCAAATGTATTTAACTGAATTGACACTGGTTTACAGTCTAAGTGGGATAACTTCTGTTGGTAAATTTGCTCTGGTAAAAGGTTAACAGCCACCCCTGTGTCAGGTTACATTTCAATTGGCTCACCTTCAATGTTCAGCTGCACCTTATAACATGTTGACATACACCCTAGCTCCAATGAATTCATAGTAAATGTAGGGTACTCACCGTTCATTGCCTCAATTTCTCCCATACCAGCTCTCAACTGAACTACTTTCTTGGAAGTTACCTGGTGTACCCTCCTAGGTGTCGATGAGGTTGAATCCTTGTTTTTACCCTTTGTTAAACTCTGTCGTGCTATGTGGCCCTAGCGGGTACATGCGTAGCATGTCATTTCCTTTAAAGGTAAGTATCAGCTGCATGAGACCCCCTGCCAAAACGGAAACACCTCAGCCGATGATCATTTCTAGACACCGTTTGGCGATAGAAAAGGGTTACCCTAGCAATCTAATGAGATAATTTGTGGCCAAATTCCCTAGGCATTCTTCTGTACATCGGTTTGTTCCAACCGTACAGCGAGTTCATATGTATATTCGAACGACGAATCCTCTGATAACAATCGCTGGCGTACGCGCTCATCGGCAATTCCAACTACTAGTTTGTCCCTCAATGCTTCGCTCAGGAAGGTGCCCAATTTACAGAATGTTGCAAGATGCTATATAGCCACTACAAATTCCGTTATCTTTTCCTTGGGTTTATGCACTCTACTGTAGAAAGCGTAACGTTCAACCACTACGATTTTACGCGGAGTATAGTGTTCTGTTAACACCTTCACCAATTCTTCGTATGACTTTGAGCCCACACTGTCAGGAGACACTAAATCACTAAGAACCGCCAATGCTCTTGGTCCAATCACGGTAATTAGAACATATACTTTACTCTCATCCTTAATTTGATTTGCCTTAAAATAATGCTTAAGCCGAAGTACATAGGACGCCCCTGCCTCTTCCTGCGGACAAAATTCTCCCACTCTTCCGATCGCTGTCATTTCTTGCTTCCAGATCTGCGACTTAATTGTGTATACGACTGTCATTTAATCCCATTCTCGTCGCCAATGTAATAAAGCGAAAGTTAATATGATTTCTTTGACTTAGCCACCATTAATTTACTTGCTTTTCATAACTCCATAGAATAAAGAATTGGGTTGACAACAACAAGAACAATACTGCTACCCACATAACGTAAGACAATAAATTATTTATAATTAAACAAATTTCTCTACAGCTACCGCAGCGAACACCCTGATTCAACTTCATCTGATGCTTCACTATTGCCATTCTAACTTACATGTCTCATAATGCACACACAGGTAAATTCATGATAATTAATTATCTATTATTAAATAATAGGACGGACACGTGACACACTTTTCAGGAAAATTGCAGCAGTAGAAACTCAGTTTGAACTCGAAGTAAAGTTATCTATACCCAAATTGAGACGGTAAAAGAAGATTGAACCAACCATGGGGACTCTTGCACGAATTTGATTTCAAAATGACACATAAGAAGATGATTCTAATTCCATGAGCTTCTAATAAGCTCGAAGTGAGTGGGGAAACACGTAACTTTAAAGAAAACTGTTCTATTGCTGATGTACGAAAACAACCTACTTTGGAAGAATACTGTACCTTTTCAGAAACGAAATACATAAGAAACCGTATTAAGAAAAAACTGCAGCACAGCTAAAAGCGTTTTCTCGTTCGACTGCCGTTTCTCAAAATATACTTACCATGAGTATGCTATACTCGGACAAAACAATGCATTGAACTTTACTACAGAATTTGCACAGTAAAGTTACACTGCCGACGCTTAAGTCAAGTGGTTAAACCGGTTCGACGGAAAAGCTTGCACGCTAGTTCAGTACGTGGCGCTTAGTGGCGATGTGCCATTTGATACGCGCGTCAAGGTTACCCTTATAGTTTTTTCTGTTCTGTGTTACCAATGTGCAAAACAGCTCCGGAATGGCAGCGTCCTTGAGGCTGATTTCACGACTGTTTTGTTAAGTTAGGTTTAACTGAACGAAGTTTAAATGATAACTGTGTATTTAACTGTGTTTGAGTTCATTTCGTTCCATCGCGTAAATTATGCAGTCAAATAAATTTATTTGGCTAAGCTAAATATTCCACTTGCATGTATCGACAATATGGTAGTCAACATTCAGCTACAAATCTATGAGGTTTTGTTGGCATTTCCTTCAGACTTCAGTCTTCAGACTAAAATAAATGCATCGTAAACATGAATTAAGATAAGAAAAGTATCAGTAGATTACTTTCATAGTTTGATAACGAAAATACTCTTTTACGAGTATGCTCGTTCAAAACAAATTACACTTAAGCACTAAAAGAGTGCGAAGAAAAGTTACAGATTCTACATGACCATGTAAAAAATTACTATCTTCGAAATGCAAGTAGATTTAGAACCAAACGTAACAGATCGCATTCTAATACAGACTTGAACAAATATTTAAACTAGTGTTAGCTAAGTTTTCCAGGCTGTTGCTTCCACCTCACAAAAAAAAATGTGTTGCAAAATAAACATCGTCATAGTCATCCAAATAATTATATCCTTTCACCAATTCATCGTAGTAATCGTAGCATATTCTCGTTTTCGCTCTCCTCAAGTGCAAATTCATATATCGGCCATTATACTTACAACTTCAAACAGAAGTCATAAGAAATCTAACTGGACCTAATTAAAAAATAACGCTTGTTGCGTAAACAACACGTAACCTCTAAAACCACACATATCAAACTACAAGTAGTCATTTTAATACAATACATCGAGTTTAAGGGCGTGGATCCCCTCAGTTTTCGTCTTTATTTATTTTTATATTTGTACCAGATATTTTTTTCTTACTTTAGACATAAATTGTGATTAAATCTTCCTCTTAGGAAACTTTTGTTTCTCACATAGTTTTTGCGTAATGAGTCGTAAACGTCAAAATTTGACCTTTACGGTTTTAAGAACGCCACTAAAACCAACTGACATACCAAACCAACAAAATTCGCAATGTAAGACAACGTTGTAGGCTATGATTTGACATATATAAAAACAAAAAAATAAAATACTTTTGTATTTAATAAAAAATGCTGAATTTTGAAATGAAAATTAAAAAAATATCAACAATTTTTTTAGAAATACAAGAAAATATATTTTTGGTTATTATATATGCCAAATCATAGACTACAACATTGTTATATAGTGTGAATTTTTTCAGTTTGGTATGTCAGTTGGTTATAGTGGCGTACTTAAAACCGTTAAGTCCAAATTTTGACGTTTACGACTCCTTACGCAAAATCTATCAGAGATACAAAAATTTCCTAAGAGGAACGTTTAATCAAAATTTATGTATAAAATAAGAAAAAAAATATTTGGTACAAATATAAAAATAAAAAAAGACGTTGAAAACTGAGATGAACCGCGCCCTTAAGAAGCTATACGACCAAGAATTGGGTTTCAATTATTTAACCTAGTTAGCTGGTGTTGGTCGAAGCTGGTGTGTCTTGGAACATGGCGAATGGATAATTTCAGTTAACCCAATTCTTACTCAGATTACTAAGTTACTGTGTAATTTAATTATCTTATTCTTAGTTTGTGTAGCAATGAATGTGTAAGACATAGTTTTGGGAACTTGTAATTCGACTTGGGCTCTTGCCGTCGTTGTATTAACAAATGCAGACGTATTATGTGACGTAACATGTTCATCTGTTGACACGTACGCATTACGTAATAAAGATATTGAGCGTTTTTCCCAACGTACGGATATTCTCACACATTAATTTCACATTTGTGGGGTTGTATCTCAATAACTGGCCTAGAAGGTTACAACAGTGAAGATTTTTGTTGTCATTGGTTTGCTGAATTATTAAATATTGATCTTCACCAGTTAGGTGATTAAAAGTGTCTCGTGAACGAAACCCCTGAGGAACGATTACAAGAACTTTAAATGCAAATGATGGACGCCTGTAACTTAGTTCAAGGGTTCTCGACGGTCATCGCTACGACATCTTACTCATGTCGCGAAGCAGGGGTCGGTGGTTCGATCCCAGCGCCTAGTTACGTCATTAAAGGGCACCGAGTCGGGGTAAACGAGTGGTTCAGAATTTACGTTTAGTTCCGTAGGTGCCATTATCTGACGACTTTCTGAGCATGAATGTGCTTCATGAACAGTATCTAATTAACTTAATAAATAAACTTAATCCTGATCACACCAAGCGTGTTGGGCGGAACGTGACAAACCTTTATACGTAATTTACTGTTTTGCTCCAACATCCTAGATCGCCTCTTTAATATTGCATTGTACACCTGGTGCACTAATTCTTTGTTTTAAAGCCGCAATATTGGTTTTAGAGTATAAATAAATAGACGTTTGTTTGAGTGAGAGATTTTGGTCAGCGCTTAACATACAGGGGTGACATGAGGTGAGTATGGAACAGTTCAAGATGAAGGGGAGGGGGAAAGGGGAGATCCCCGAGAAAACCCGCCCACCAACGGCATCGTCCGGTACGATTCCCAAATGCGAAAATCCGGGGACAGACCCCGCAGGGAATCGAACTCGGATCGTCTTGGTGGGAGGTGAATGGTCTGACCATTTATTTATTATTTTTTTTAATGTTTGGTACAATGGCAAGGCTATCGCCTCGCCTCTGCACCATACATCCCCCCCTCCCTTTTAAGTTGGCAAATTCAAGTAATCCCCAGTAATTTGTATAGTGCAGCTTGTAAGTGTATGGTGACTTCTGGTACGCAGTTAAGACAAACACAAACACCCAGTCCTGATCCCGAGGAAGTGATCTTGCCGGGAATTGAACCCGTGACCCCTGACTCAACGGGGAGCACTAACCGCTGAGCCAAGCGTCCGGACACCATTCGGCCACTGCGGCCTCATGTTTGTTTGAAGAACATTCGTTAAATGCAATTTGTAAACAGTGATAGAAAAAATGGATAATAATATTTTATTTATATATGTTCGCAAATTGCATTTACCAAGTAATTCTAATTTAGTGCAGAAATGTCAAAGAACACATACATTGTATTGGTTCTTCAAACAGGCATATTTGATTTGTACTCCGAAACAAATATTACGGCTTTAAAACAAAGAATATGTACATCAGGGGTATAGTGGAATCTTAATAAACGGTGTAAAGACGTTCGGCGAGCGCTGATACCGCACAAATATCTAACATCAGTACTTCTAATAAACTTCCGTAACTTACAAGGTTATGTTAGTATTTTTATCATTTATATGTAATTATTATTGATGTTATTTTCCAGTTGTCACTAGGTGAATGCACGATAATTGACACGTTAAGGGCCGGCTCGATCCTTATGTTCAGTGTGGGAGAGATAGGGATTTCAATGTAAAATTGAAAGTCGCTTTACGCATTCAGTTTTCATGATTTAACTTTCAAACAAGAATTGTAAGACAGATTTTGAAGACGACTAACTCGCTATAAGACGAAAAAACTATTTTCGTTATAAAAAACGTATTAAATCGATAGTTTAAATATTAAAATCGCTGCACGTTTCAGGCTATGTAGTTTATTGGGTTAAATATTATGTAGCGAATTCCGTTACGATTAAACACATAAATAAGTCAGTGGTAGCGTAACTGTATCTCATCTAGGAAAAGCGTGAGAGGTCTTTGCGTAAATGAAAAATTAGCGGAGTAATCGGTCGTGTACTGGGTGGTGCGCGCGCATCCAGAGGGGAGCGGGGAGGTAGAGCAGGCGTGCGTAGTTGCCACGTCTGTTATCACCCTGAGGA
Source organism: Medauroidea extradentata (assembly GCA_003012365.1). Taxonomy (NCBI): domain Eukaryota; kingdom Metazoa; phylum Arthropoda; class Insecta; order Phasmatodea; family Phasmatidae; genus Medauroidea; species Medauroidea extradentata. The sequence goes on along the minus strand of PNEQ01120498.1, from coordinate 722 downwards.
GCAACCTTGAGCAGTATCTGCGCGGACTCATCTGTAATCTGAGCTACACTACAAGGAAGTCGGCGGCCACATGTGAATGTTGTCGGTGCGATAGTGTAACAGAAAACGATCCACGATGGGAAGAGCGAAGTGTAAAAACCAAACGACTGCCATTATATAGCCAACGGCGAAAATACAGATTGTTCATGTAGCTAAATTTGCCAGGCATGCAGCATGCATTTACGTTTGTATGTATGCACCGTGATAGAATGTCATCAGGCCTTCATGTAGATAAGCGTGTAACGGTTGTGGGTTTTACTATACATCTGAGATACAGTAGGCCTAACCATTGAGTAAAACCTGTCTTTACTCACTGGTCTAACCACGCAGTACTGTAGAGTCTATATCTGAAATGAATAGTGTGTTGATGTACCGAACGAGTGTTATTGGTTTTGTGTAAAACAACAAATGCATTCATAAAGTAAATGTAGATAATAAATATATCTATAACAAGCTATATTTCATGGGTGAGATTTTATATTACGTTAGCCGCAATTGTCATGATACTCCGAATTGTCGGAAGAGTGACGTAGGTTTCATACTCAAGACAGTTTCATTCCGTACGTCTAATTTTCACTAAGGGAATGTTTTAAAATACCTTTATAAGACTCTACCAGTTGGATATATATTCATCCAACGCTGTATATTTTTCCGCTAGGTATAAGAAGAAAAAGGCGCACGTA
>PNEQ01120496.1:0-19523 GCA_003012365.1 Medauroidea extradentata | reverse complement strand
GTCATGCCCACCAAGGCAGTCAGGGCCGTAAACAGGGAAGACATGAATTGCCGGCCCTGGTCGGTGGTGATCCTCAGGGGAGTGCCGAAACATGCCACCCATGTGGTGTAAAAAGCTCTGGCGACTGTGGCCGCTTCAATGTTTTCGACCGGCACTGCCTCTGGCCAGCGTGTGAAGCGGTCGACCATGGTGAGACAATAGCGGAAACCTTGGGATGGCGGCAGGGGTCCCACCAGATCGATGTGAACATGGTCGAACCTGGACGAGGGAGGTAAGAAAGACCCTACCGGCGAGGAGACATGACGGAAAATCTTCGACCGTTGACATGATAAGCAGGAGCGGGCCCACTGCCTGCAGTCCGATTTCATGGAGGGCCAGACGAACCGTTCTGCAACCAATCGCACTGTAGCCTTGATGCCTGGGTGAGCCAGGCGATGTACAACATCGAAAGCAGCTCGGCGGAAATTCTGTGTCAGGAAGGGTCGGGCCGTAGAGGTGGACACGTCGCAGTAGACTTCCTGCTGCGAGTCTGGTATCTTGACCTTCACCAATTTAAGACCAGTGTCTTGCCGCAGGAACCTCAGCAACTCCTCATCGTCCATCTGGGACTGTGCCAGTACTTGGTAGTCGAGAGGGGCGGTGACTGAATCCAGCCGGGACAGGGTGTCGGCCACCGTATTGGCAGAGCCAGGGATGTGACGAATGTCCTTCGTGAACTGGCTGTTAAAGTCTAGATGCCTGGCCTGACGTAGGGAGCACTTGTTGGGGTTCTGGGCGAAAGCAAAAGCTAGAGGCTTATGGTCCGTTAGAATGATGAAATCTCTGCCCTCGACCATGTGGCGAAACTGCCGTATGGCCAAATATATGGCAAGAATCTCCCTGTCATAGGCTCCATATTTCTGCTGTGCTGGGTTCATCTTGGCTGAGAAGAACTCCAATGGTTGCCAGTGTCCATGGACCTGTTGCTGGAGTACGGCCCCAATTGCAAAATCGGAAGCATCAGTCACAACGGCCAGGGGGGCATCAGGCACAGGGTGGGCCAGCAAGGCCGCAGAAGCAAGGCTGGCCTTACAATCTTCAAAAGCTTTGCCACTGGTAGCTGCCCATGCAATGGGATCTTTGCCTTTGATAGTGCCACGCAGGAGCTCGTGCAAAGGAGCCTGCTTTTCGGCAGCCCCAGGGATGAACCGTCTATAAAAGTTTATCATGCCTGTGAATTGGCGCAGCTGCTTGGCGGTGTTCGGGATAGGGAAGTCTAGGATAGCCTGGACCTTTTCTTGTAACGGTTGGGAGTCATCAGTTGAGATGGTATGCCCCAAAAATGTGACGCGGGACTCGCCGAGGACACACTTGCCAGGGTTGATGAGGATTCCGTAGGTGGTAAGACGTTCAAAAAGTTCGGTCAGGTGTCGCAAATGTTCTTCCTGATCCTTGGATGCTACCAAAATGTCATCAAGGTAACACACGCAAAAGTCTAGACCACGAAGGACCTCGTCCATAAACCGCTGGAAAGTCTGTGCAGCGTTTTGTAGACCAAATGACATGAACGGGAATTCAAAGAGGCCGAATGGTGTGGTGATGGCTGTTTTGGGTATGTCACCAGGTGAGACCGGAATTTGGCTGTAGGCGCAGACTAAGTCTATGGTGGAGAAGATGGTTGAGCCGTGCAGTGAGTGGGAGAAGTCCTGGATATGTGGGATTGGGTACCTGTCAGGTATGGTATGGGCGTTCAACATTCTGTAATCCCCACAAGGTCGCCACTCGACTCCCTTCTTTGGCACCATGTGCAGCGGAGAAGACCAGGGGCTGTCCGATGGCTGTGCAGTGCCCTGCCTGAGCATGGCCTCAAACTCTTTCTTGGCGAGGCGCAGCCGGTCTGGGGCCAAGCGGCGAGGTCTACTGTGCACTGGCGGCCCTGCAGTGGTATTGATATGATGCACGGTTGTGTGCTGCACCGGGTGCGGGATCCCTGCAGGCCGGGTAAGACTGGCGAACTTGTGTAGCAAATCAGGGTACCGGGAAGAGGGAGCAGGTGTTTTGATACTGCTGATGTGACTTGTGGCAATAGAACAAACAGAGGTGAGGGTTGTAGTACTGTCCACCAAGCGTCCATTACGAATGTCGACAAGCAGGCCGAAATGGGAGAGAAAGTCTGCTCCTATGATTGGCTTAGTGACCTCAGCCACTACGAATCGCCAAACCAAATCCCTTCTAAGTCCTAAGTTGAGGGTGAACGTTACAAAGCCATAGGTTGCAATCTGTGTGCCATTGGCTGCCACTAGGGAATAGGTTGACTGGGGACGCCTACCTGGCAAATGTGTACGTGGGAAGACACAGATATCAGAACCGATATCAATGAGGTACAGTACCTTGGTATCACGCTCCATGATGAACAAGCGGCGACCAGTAGGCAGGGAAGAGTCGTCGGCCGCCATCAACGTGTCCCCTGGTCGTTTCCCGACGGGTAAGTGCATGGCTTCGTGCACTTGCTGGCCACGTCCCCGAACTGGCGGTGCTACCAGCAGGCCCCTGGGGGGCCCTTACTGCGGGAGCGGGAGCGGCATCTAACTGGCGACGAACTATCATTGCAGCTTCTGCGCTGGGCATTACTGGCGGCGGCTGCTGCGATCTCCTGCCGCAAGGTTGTGGCCATCTCCCCTAACTTTGCTGACATCAGCGCTGCCATTTTGTCCATCATGGACTCCAGAGAGGCAACCGCAACCGCTTGGGGTTGGGGGGTGGTATCTGCGATGGCGTCCGCGAGGTCAGCCAATGAATCTAGCGGCGTGCTCACCTGTGTGGCGAGGATCGCCTGGGTTGATGTGGGTAGGCGGCCGAGCCATAAGGAACGCAAGAGGTCATCTGGGATAGTCGTCCCCAGGTGCCGCAGGAACTGGGATGGTCGCCTGTCGCCCATCTCCTCGTGCTCCAACAGCTGCTTCGTTTTCCTCTCTTGCGATGCACTTAACCTTTTGATTAGCTCGTTCTTCAGCTTCTCGTACTTGCCTGTATCCGGCGGCCGAGTAAGAATGTCACGCACTTCGGTGGCGTACTTACAGTCCAGGTTGCCCGCCACATAGTGGAATTTTGTACTGTCCGCCGTTATTCCCGCGATCGCGAACTGATTTTCCACTTGAACAAACCACATCTCAGGATCTGTGGGCCAGAAAGGTGGTATGCGGATAGACACTCGGTCTACCGCCGTGGTAGATTGCTCTGGCGCCGGTTCCACCATAGTTGCTGCAATGCACCCGAACCGCCCGAAATGTACTACTCGTGGGAAGCGATGCGACGCGAGTGACGGCGCGAATTCGCAATTTGCCGGACATCGTACGCGGATGCGCGAAGTGGTTTGGAATGTCTTTGGTCCCCCTACCCAGCGCAACGCGGCACAACACGGCACGACGCGGGAGAAAACGGTGCGGACTAGTTACCGGAGGGGGAAGGGAGGCGGCGGCGCAGGTGATTGACGTCGCAGCAGGCTGGTGGTGGCGCGAAACACGGCGCGAATACCGGAGTGCTGCGGAAGTTCCCCCAGAAAGCGCCACGCTTACGAGCGACGTGAGTCGAAACACCCACTGTTTAGCGCGGCCCGAACTTGCCCGATCACGTCGGGGTCACCAATGTGGTCTCGAGTGTGGACCACTAACTGTGTGAGCTGACAAGCGGGCTACAGTGAGTGAAACAACCGCGGCCGTGATAATGTATTTATTGACACGTAAACACTGCTACATTACATTATATTACACAGCACGCTACTCACAGGCAAAGCTCTCGCGGCCACTGCTAAGGCCAGACTAAGCGTTCCTCCCCAGTCTTGCTGGGGTCAGGCAGCTGCTCCGCCGGCCGGATGCACTCACCCCTCCGCATTCCTACGGCCCGGCCGCGTATCCCTGCGTGATGCCGGCACGCGCTGAAGGTCCGTGCTACCTGCTGCGGGTGGCCGCTACAAGTAATAATAAAACTTTTAAAAGCAATTGCAACAGGTTAATAATAATTTTCAAATTATTATTTCTTGTATTTTATCAATTGTTAAGTGTGTTATACCAACAGTGATTATATTATTTTTAAAATTAAGCTATCACATATGAAATCAAAAAAATACGTAATGTTTTAGTGTGTCCTGCAAGCTCCAGGTGAGAAGACATTTGCCTCACTCTTGTACATTGAAAAGGGCTGCAGCTAGCCCTGTGTCTTGACCAATAATCTGCGTGGTTATTAACTTGATGCCTTAGTACACAAGAGACAGTTATTTTATATTTTAACTCTATACCAACTTGTAATGTAACCAATTAAATAATTTTGTAATCACAGGCGAGCTATAACATTTAATTACACTAACTTAAACTAACTCACTCACTTGAAAACGATAAGGCTACCTGTGCGGCCACGGCACTTGAAGCCTACGTGGCTCACGTGAACTCACAACTCAGACTGCCCGAAAAAGCGAATGAGCAAACTGACTAACACCGGAATGACTGAATGATCAGAATGACGAATACCAAATGATCTTGAAACAACGAAGTTCATCGCTAATATCAAAACTGGCCAGCTGACATTACCAATCACCATACAAATGTTTCTAAATACATGAAAATCAAAACAAATATAACCTTCCCTGAACAGTGGTGGTGAACAAACTTTCAGCGGGACAGTACTGCGAACTGACTATGATGTCTACTTCTCCAGGTATACCAACAGAACACAAAACAGAGGATGAGGAAAAAAACATTTGACCATCATCACTTGCGCACAGTTGTTTCTAATCTTAGCTATTACGTCACTAATGCTTGTGTGGTACATGCAGTTACTTCAACGATTCTAGCGAATGTATTGGTACAAACACAACGCACATGGCCTGTGAATAACAGCCTAACCTCAGCGCAATTTACCACCAGATGTACTGTGATAATCTGCCGATGTTAGATGAAACTACTGATGTTTTGTAACTCCTGTCCGCACGTGTGCGCAAAATCCCGAATTGCTCTACGTGGAAAACAAGATGACCACATCTTAGCAAGAAAAGTTTTGCAACAATTAGGCTCCGGCCCATCTAAAACCAGAATGGGTCCAACCGAAAAATTAAAAATATAAACTGAATTTTATGAACGCGATAACACACATATACCAATGTATGTGTCTACAAGCAGTAAATACTGTTTTCAACACACTCTGGCCACATAAATACCTCTTTAACACATGTCCACAAAGTGGCAGCATGTAGTGGTACATCTTAACACAGAATTATTATATAGTTTGTTTGCTTATTCAGTTTCTTCCTGAGGGTACTGAGTGTACTCCTGTAAATTACAATGACACATCTGAGGAGATGGTTCCACGTCTTAAAGTGCTTACTGATATACAAATTAGAGCATAAAATACAGTCTTATCTATTTTAGATTTGCTAGTTCAAGTATCATTCTCATTGTAGGGTGGTCTTAAGTTCACTGCCATGGTGCTCTGCCTATCTTCCGCCTTGGTCAGTGTCTAGACATACCCAGCTTTCACACAATCTTCCCTTTGTTGATGTGGGAGCAGTTGCCATCATATTGGAGTGAGTGAGTGAGTGAGTGAGGTATTTTGGTCAGTGTTCAACATTGAGGTCTTTAACGCAGGTGGGGGGGGGACATGATGTTAGTATAGAGCAGTGCCGGAATGAAAGGATGAGGGAAACTAGAGATCCCAGAGAAAACCCACTGACCAGCGGCATCGTCTGGGACGATTCTTACATGCAAAAATCCTGGAACCGACCCCGCAAGGAATCGAACCCAGATTGCCTAGGTGGTAGGCGTGAGGTCTGAACTCTCGGCCACCATTTCCCTTCCCCCCATCATATTAGAATTAATTGATGTGATCATCACATGCATGCATGTTGATGTGAACTTGCCTTTCTATATGGGTGAATGAGTGATTGCTAACATGATGTACATCTTGAAATGTCATGGTCTCCTTTCAAAAGTTGGTTGTGTGCCGTTACTGTTGAATCCATCAAAAGTTGTAAATGGTTTGACGTGTAACTGACATGAAAAATACTGGAATGGTGTCTGCTGGTGTTTTCATTGCACAAGAAGAGAAAGAAACTAGCAGAAACCAATCAAAGTAAGGGATAATGATAATTTTGAAAGCATTGAAATTTTTCATATTTAAATTAAGATAGTGTCGAAAAGAAAGGTGACCGAACACAGCCACCTTACAATTGGAAGGATTGTTTTGGAAGTTGAGTACAGTGAATGAGGTGAACTAATATGAGTTTAGAAATTGGGGAATGTTTGCTCAGAGTGTCATAAAAATGGTAGGTCAGTCAAAGAGATTAATTGTTCTGCCATCCTTGGCTTTAAACTCTGATTGAGTGATATTGATATAATAACAACAAAGTTGTTGGTGCATTGTGAGGCATTCTGATTTCTCTTGCACCAGCTATAAAATAATAATACAGTAGAACCCCGATTTATCGAAATGCCATGGGACCTGAAAATGTTTACTCTAAATCAATGTTTCGTTAAATCCAACTTAGTCCCCCCTCCTTTCCCTACAACAAAAAAAGGTTAATTCCTCGGGCATGTATCGTCCGAATTTAAGGTAATTTTAAAAATGTATATTGGCTCAAAACAATAACGAAATTCATTTACCGTCAACACGTAAGCCACAACCGTGAAAAGAAAAAAGATCGGCGAAAAAACTTTAGAAACTTTCAGTGCAACGCTCGGCGAGCGTGCGCATGGTGAGTTAGGCCGTCCTTGTGCGCGTCATCAACACGTGAGACGTGATGACCAACACCGCCGAGCCGTCAGTCTTTTCGTGTATCTCCCGCTCGCTCCACCAACAAAATTAAGGAAATTCCCATGAAAAATTGTAACAAAAAATAAAACTGCCAGGAAAAACGGATTAAAAGTTTGCGAGACAACAGTAAAATAAAAATTTAATTTGCACGGCAGTGGCCATTATAGCTTGTATACAGATGCGCTTGTGAAACAAACTCGTTGATTTGCTAGCTAGAGTATTTTGCACTCGAGCGTTTTTTAGCATCGGAGAAACAAATTATTTACGTTTACAGTAGTAAATTCCTTGTAAAAAGCCTGCATAAATAACATTACGTATTTTTTATAAACTCATTAGTTTTATCACGGGACGCGAGTGTGAATAATTATGCTGCACACCACTGTATTCTATCGGTAATAGAATTATTCAAGAGAGCACGCTGCCGTGCAGCGCATTCTAACGGAGACGCGAAGCACTATCTATGAATTGGTTCTTGCGCTGTCCACTGCCACGCTGTGGAGACTGTGTACTTAGATGCTCATTCACTCGCTAGCCGCCAGGATGAGGATCTAGGCACACGCTTGTTATACAACACCTCGGCGCTCCCTCTGCCGCGCCCGCGCGTTCGTATCTCAAAATCATTCCTGCGGCCAAAGTTTTCAACCAATTTTAACTAATTTTTTTTGTTTATCGACAAATGGTTTAAGCTTTTCTACTGAGAAATAAGAATATACTGTGGTCGGTGCTAGTAATTTTAAAGGACTTAAATTACAATTAATATTCCATTTCATCAAAGCCACTTAGTTATTTAATACATTTTTGTTATATTTTGAAGTTTCTTGAAAATCCTTTCGTTAAATCGCTGTTTTTCTTTATTCCCGAGTTCGTTAAATCGGGGCTCTACTGTTCTTTCAGTAATTTTGGATGCTTAAAAGTTATAATGGGATATTAAATAGAATTTGGAGAGGTTAAAAAATGATCGTGTGAGGAAGGAGGTGAGAGAAAGAAGAAGAGAAGTAAGCTATTGTCTGTAAATTGGGACTGAAACAGTCATTCAACACATGTTTATTTAAATTATGGTTCACATAAAAATAACACCTTAATTGTTATTATTTTATATGGCATTATTTACCACCACTAGCTTTGGGCAAGGTGGAGTCATGGGGGTGAAGTAATAAATATTCCATAATCCTTACTCTAATATTGAAACTAAAAAGTTGATATAAAAATATTTCGTGCCTGGGGGGAGTGTAGGGGAAGGGGGCAAAATAGTCCCTCCCAAACTGCAACTTGATATAATGTGGGCAAACATTTTCCACATTTATACCATAGCTTTAAATACAGCAGAAATTACCATGGTACTTACATATTTAGTTTTATTTTCCACTATAATTTTAAGCTTCAGTGAAATTTTCAACAATGTGAATATTATATTTTGTGTAAAATGTATGCAATTTTCTGGTTTTATTTAACAGAAATTTCATTGTTAATTTAAGTCTCATGCCAAGTTATAAAAAATGTTCATGCTAAAGTTTATCTGTGTAAAATATGAAGGCATAATATTTTTTAAAAACAAATAAATAATGTGGTAATTAGTGTAACATATTTTTTAATTTTTTGTTACTAAATTTACTTGTTTTTCTAGGACAAGACACTGCATATGTTGTTTGGGTCAACAAAACCCAGTGGAACCTTTACAGAAAAATCCACACGTAAGTTGTGCATATAATTATTTATTTAAATGTTTTGTATATACTGTATTTGTATTTCATTCAGGTCTGTTATTTCCCCATTTGCTGCATTTAGTGTATATTGATATTTGTATGTTTCTTGTGAAAGTAAAAGCGTGTTCAGAATTATGTCCAAATCACAAGTTTAAATTCTTTATCTGTTGTAAAAGTGTCCAATTTTTTAAAATTTAATGGCCGGGAGTTCCTAGGGTCACGCAGGTTTAGCGTAAAACGTTTGTGAAAGGTAACGAAAAACGCGTAATAAACTTTGGGCACCAGCTAGCCCGCTGCACGTGCTAGCACGAGTTCTCCTATAAGGGTCATGGTCGAACACCCAGGCTACTTGACCCTGGAACTTCTTGCTCGAAATTTTGACCATATAGTCCTGGAATAGAATGAACAACCTCTCAGGAAGTCTTACCTGGTCTAGTGCAGATTCATTACGAAATAGTTGATAACTCCGCCGGACACTTCACACCTCACTTCACATAGGTTAGGAAGACAATGACTGACTCATTGGCGGGCGTTTCTTGCTAATCCCGAGGCCGCGCCAAAAAAGAAACTTCCCTCCTGATCAGATGAAGGTGGTGATGATTTCCCTTACAAATGTACGTCACAACAATCACAATGGTGATTGTTACTGTACAAAACATATAATCTAAGATAGATGAAACAAGTAAAACACTAAATGCAAGTCACTCGGATTTTGTTTACAAAACTGCGCACCAGCATTATCCATTGCCGAGAGGGCGAAAGGAAAGTTCTCCCTCGGTAGGGTGGTACACTTGCTGCTTGTAAAAGTGTCACTCATTACGAAATAGTTGATAACTCCGCCGGACACTTCACACCTCACTTCACATAGGTTAGGAAGACAATGACTGACTCATTGGCGGGCGTTTCTTGCTAATCCCGAGGCCGCGCTAAAAAAGAAACTTCCCTCCTGATCAGATGAAGGTGGTGATGATTTCTCTTACAAATGTACGTCACAACAATCACAATGGTGATTGTTACTGTACAAAACATATAATCTAAGATAGATGAAACAAGTAAAACACTAAATGCAAGTCACTCGGATTTTGTTTACAAAACTGCGCACCAGCATTATCCATTGCCGAGAGGGCGAAAGGAAAGTTCTCCCTTGGTAGGGTGGTACACTTGCTGCTTGTAAAAGTGTCAATACAGAATGTCAACAAACTTGCTGGATCCTACCTTAGGTGCCGGGGCGAACAGCGAGGGCGGCGAAAAGGACTAAAATAAAGTGTAGGGGTCGGTACGATGTCAATCGTCCTCCCCTCACAGAGCCCTTTTGTCGCCTCTGAATCCTGGTACACTGTTTTCGTCCTGACAGCCGCACCTTTGGGGACGTCGTGGGTGATGTCGCAGCTCATAGCAGTGACCAACTGCCCTGGAATGGTGTGGGGTGGACAACTAGTATGGCTTTAGCTGCATGCGCCTCCAGTAACTCTGCAGCGGGACAAAGCAACTTTGTGACTCCTGCCTCTGGGTGCACGGAGTGGCACCCTGCCGTCCGATGACCATCGTCAATGGGTCCGTCGGTGGGTCTCATTCCTTTAGGTGATGCCACCGAGGTTTCCGGCATTAGCTGCGGCTGGCCTGGCATTGCCTGCAACCGGCCAAAGGGCGGTGTGACTGCCTCGAGAGATGGGGCCACGTGGTGACCGGGAGGATCTGGGCAGACTCAGCAAGGTCTGTATCCCTTGAACCCGGGGTCATTGGTCGACCAATCACTTCATGTTCCACTAGAGCCAAGGGTGGTGTTTCCTCTCTGTCCCATGACCACCAGACTACTTTCAGTGAGGGCGAGGTAACGTCTGGACCTCCAAGCATGGAGTTCCTATTTGCTTCCAGATCAGCCCATCCCCGAAAGCCTAATGGGGATGCCGGAGAAGCATCGTAAGAACTCTGTGCGCTCACTGGTCGCCACTCCTGTTCCGTCTTCTGACTCCTGCGGGGCGTTTCGAAACCGGGCGCCACAATTATGGTAGGCCAACCCTTAAAGTCCCACACTGGGGTCGGTGAGTCATTGATTAGTGCCACAACTCTACCGGAATATAGCTGTATTTCTGATTCACGGTTCCTACACTTCGTCCCAACTCCGGGTGTCGCAATCATGCACTCTTCCCCTCCAGCTTCTTTGGCACTTGCTGCCTCGTCTGCGGCATAATGCAACACCTCTGGTGGAGTCTCCAGTCCACCTAGTGAGGGGTCGTCCTTGTCTCCGTCTCCAATAGCGCGGATATCATCCCAATATAACTTCTGTGTGTTTCTTATGCCTGTTCGTACCAAGTAGACGTCTGTACCTAGTTTTGCTGTTACTATGTGCGGGCCGCTCCACTTAGCTGCTAGTCCTCCACAGAATTGCTTTTTATTCGTGGATTGTGGATGTTCCTGTACAGACACCCTTCTATCTCCCACGTACAATTCTCTTGGAGGGTGTCTGGAGTCAGGAACCCAGGTCTTTTGGTATCGCCTGTGATTCTCCCGTATGAGAGTGGGCGATGACCACGCAAGCTGGGCCAAACATATTCCGGAGGCACTGTTTTGCCTGCGCACATGAGTAAACACTGAGACTGGGAAATCACCGGCCGAAATCCTCCAAGGGAGAAATTTGGCTCGACCTGGCAAACTGGCATGTGTGACAGCCCCGGAGGAAGATGCTCCGACACGTGAACAAAGACAACTCAGGATATACCAACCAGACTTGAACGTGTTGCACACTTAGCACGCCTTGACATATGCTCCCACGTCTCTCGACACGCCTTGCCAGTGGTATCGGTGTGCAATATTTCTACGTGTCTGGTCTGACCCAGGGTGCCCTGCGATGTGTTCGTCATGGGCGTATTGTATCACGTATAGTCGAGCTTCGCTGGGGACGTCCTTTTTCCATCGCCCTTCAGGATCCTGGGTTCGCACCTCCAGGCGGTCGTTAAACATACACCAGTGTTCTGTAACCCGTTCTTCACACTCTTGTTTCCATTGCTGGGACTCTGGGTCTTTCGCGTGTGCCGCCAGCACAATGTTATCTAGCTGTTGTGCTGACATACCCTCTTCCAACTCTGTCATAATTTTCAGCTGGTTCACCTGTGCTGGCAAAAGGTTCTGGCTAAACTTTAGGTTGTGTCTTGGTGGTAACATCTGCTCCCATTCGTCAGGATCATGTTCACACACCAAGGCACAAGGGGAGCGTGAGAGAGCATCGGCCAATTCATTTTCCTTACCAGGCACATGTTCAACAGTTAAGTCATATGTTTGGATCAGCATGACCACCTTGCTAACTTGCTCTTTCATCTGGTGAAGCCACACCAAGCTGCGGTTGTCAGTAGGGAGTATGAATCTCTAGTATTCGAGATATGGACTGTAACGCTTGAGAGCCGATGTTATTGCTAGGCATTCTCGCTCGTTTCATCATAACGGGACTCAGCTGGTCCGAACTTAGCACATCCATAGTCAATGATCATCCTTTCACCATCGTCCGCTAGCTGGTACAGTACTGCGCCCAGCCCCTCCTGGCTCGCATCTGTTTGCAAGTAAAGTGTCAGTGTGGGGTCATAGTGTGACAAGCTTTAGCACATGCGGAAACATACTTTTACGTTGCTAAAAGCCTGATCCGCCTCCTTCGTCCACTGAAACCATTGTGAAACAGACATCAGTGCCATAAGCAGTGCTGTGACTACCGCAAAGTTCTTGATGTATTGCCTCACCCAGTTAATTAAACCAAAGAACTTCCGAAGTTGCATCCGCGTCCGCGGTACTTCCCATTCCTCAATGATCCGGAGGTGTTCTTTGTTTGGTCGATTGCCGCTTTTGTTCACAATGTGCCCAAGAAAATTTAGTTCTGATTTACTGATATGGCACTTATGGTTTGCACATGTTGGGCCCGCTACCGCAAATCGCTCTAGCTCTAGCGCAAGGTGAAGTAAGTGATCTTCCCGTGTGTCGGACCAGACCATCACATCGTCCAGGTAGGCTGTTGCAAACTCTCCTATGTAGCCATCTAACACGTGCACCATCATCGCTTGTAAGGTAGCGGGAGCACATTTCGTTCCAAATTGCATCCCGCAGAATTGATAGCGTCGCCCGTCCGGTGCTGTAAATGCTGTCTTGTGTTGATCACTAGGTTTGACGGGAACCTGCCAGTACCCTGAATGTTGATCGAATGATGACATTACTTTCGCAGAACTCAACATGTCCAGAGCACTATTATGGTTCAGGACTAGTGAGGCTGAGGTTATAGTGATCTGGTTCAGCGGACGCAGATCGACATAGAATCGCCACGACCCATCAAGCTTTGGTGCGACGGTGATTGCAGAGTTCTAGTTACTTTCAGATGGCTCGATAGCCCCGTGCCTGAGCATTACTGTAAGCTGTTCATAAATAATACGTCTTTGGTGAAGGGCATAGTGCTGTGGTTGGGTGTAAATTGGTTCATCGTCGGTTGTTGGAATACTGTGTTCGGCGATTGTCGTTTGCTGTAGCGGATCATTACCCGCGAATACATCCGCCCGCTCTGCCAAAAGGGCTTGCACCGCCACCTGGTACAACTGGTACTGCGTGATCAAAGTCAATGAGTTGTGGAGTAGTAATTTCTGTCAGTAGATGATACCCCAAATGATACACTGTCTTGTGTATTATTTTGCCAAAATGAATTCGGTCGCGTGCTTATTCAATTACCACATCATTAGCCACGATCCAGGGTACCCCAAGAATGAATGTTTACCGTAGGCTTTCAACCACGGTCACCGGTATGATCATTACTTCGTCACGCATAGTCAGAGTAACGCATGCTGTACCAATAGTCCACCCTTGCAGGCCTTGTGTTGCCAATTTGACAATGCTTTCTACACGTTCATTTACCCTGACAATTTCCTGACTCACAAAGTTATGTGATGCCGCTGTATCAATGAGGGCGACTGTAGACACCCCGTTGACTAGTACTTTCACACGCAAGAGACTGTCGTAATTTTGATATATTTGGCCGAGATGAGTTTGAGTGTCATCTGTCGTTTTGTTTTTTCTGACTCACACGTTTCTATGTTCTGCGGGTAGTGAGGGGGAGCTCCCCCTACCCCATTTGTCCGTTTCCCGATGTTGGGTCTGTAGGTTGTCGCTTCGGGCACTGCCCATGCCAGTGCGTTTGCTGCCCTGGGCAGTATCGGCATGGTTCTGGTGGTGATGAGTTTGGATCATATTGACCCTACTGACGTTGCAGATTGGTTGTTCCAGCCCCATTGTTATTCAAGCAGTTGTCAAGTGATTAATTGGGGCGTGGTCCCCTTGACGTACCCATCGGTTTCGGCCCCGTAAATGTGCTAGCCTGCATGGTTGTGTTTGTGAAAGTTCCAGTTGGTTTGCCACGATTCATACTCAGTGTTTTCAACTCTGTGGTGTCGTGTGCTATGCCAGCTGCAGTTCTAACAAAGTTTTCATAGCCGTAGTAGATGCTGGGCGTAGTGCAGTGCGGTATTCAGCTCGCACTCTTTGCAGTACTGACTCGAGGCCGTCTGCTGGGTCTGAGTGTGGGTAAAAGTGTGTCAAAAGATTTATCTTTCTCCTCACAAAAGTCTCAAGATCATCTCCAGCTTGTTGATGTTCTGTGAAGATAGCAAGTTGCGTACGCAGCGTTGCGAGCGTGCTCGTATAGCACACTGTGAATTTCTCCACTTAAACTGCTTCCATGACATATCATAGTCGCTTGTTATCTTCCACCAGTCTTTTGCATCCCTGTTTAATTGTGCACCTACTACGCTGGCCCAATCTTCACTGGGCACGCCGTATTGCTTCAGGCGGTTTGGACATTCCTGTAAGAATGAGCAAGGGTCCTCGGTGGGTAATGCGGAGAATGTGGGTAACGTCTGAAATTTTGCTGGCACTGTTTGCATGTGTGCAATCGGTTGTCTGTGGGTATCTTGTTGCGCTGTGATATCAATCTATTGACGTCCACGCCCTGTCTCGTTTAGTAGAAACAATGGTGTTTGTACCATGTCTCTGGCTGTTGAACTCATTGGACCTTGGTTTGAAACTTCCCACCTCTGATATACTTCTGAGCAGTCTCTCAATTTGTTAACCCCATCGATGCACACATTGCATTGAAAACTCCCTCGCTGAAATTGTGACCATTCGGTTGCATGCATACATTGATGATGATATCTGTGTGCACATTTTACACATTCCGCCTGTGCCGCTTCAATTCCATCACAATCTAAGGCAGTGCAAACACGGTTTGTCCTGTATGACTGAGTCATGAAATCAGCTAGGGTTGTCAATTCACCATGCACCGGTTTGCATCTTATGTCACATTGTGCGCACAAATGCCTTCCTGTGTGCATCCAACTTCATTCAGCAGCATTCAGAGTGTCAACCGGGCTATGTGCGGCACAACGGGTGCCTGTCACCAGGTCTCGCCCTGTGTCTGCGCCTTGTTGTTGGCCCATGGCCGCACCAAAAAAGAAACTTCCCTCGTGATCAGATGAAGGTGGTGATGTTTTCCCTTACAAATGTACATCACAACAAACACAACAATGGTTGTCACTGTACAAAACATATAATCTAAGAGAGATGAAAGAAGTAAAACACTAAATGCAAGTCACTCGGATTTAGTTTACAAAACTGCGCATCAGTATTATCCATTGCCGAGAGGGCGAAAGGAAAGTTCTCCTTCGGTAGGGTCAACAAACAAGCTAGATCCTACCTTAGGTGGCGGGGCGAACAGCGAGGGCAGCAAAAGGGCTAAAATAAAAGGTAGTGGTTGGTACGACATCACATAATTTTACAATTTTTAATTTTTTCCGTATTTACAAGGCCTTTTGCCAACCAATACATTAATTGAATTACAAAATGTGTATTATGGTGGAGAGGTTAATGGTATGTTCCTGGTTATGTTCATATATTATAAATGGTTGTAAAATGCTTTTGTCCTTTATATACTAGACAAATGCATGAGTACTTTTGTCCTTAATAGTTCATCACTTCCCTCCTCATTAATTATAGACTGTTTACCATAAAGTAAGCACTGCTTAAATTTTTTCAGCCATTTTGCAATTATCTTTAATATTTTTCACTTGAAAATTTTTGTGGGGAAAAACCATTGTAAACATTCCCCCAATCTCAAAACTAACGTATCTGTCTCAATTAATGTACAGTTTTTCGATATTAAAAGTGTTGTGGGAATGCTCGAAAAATAATATTTAATAGATACATTCTGCTTAGTAGTTAAAAAAGTATTTAAAGGTAAGTTATTTTTACACCCATGTAGTGGTGCTTCAGAGTATCTGATTTCTTAAAAAATTTTAATGGAATACAATTTTAAAATAATGCGTAGGGAAAACACCAAACTTAATATACCGACAAATTTAAGTGTTATTTTTAAGAGTCGCTTTTATGGACATTGTGGCATCACTGGAATCACTTTACAATTTTAAGCTTCTTTTAGTAAGCTCCTGTTTGGCCTCAAAACAAAAAGAAAAATGTAATGTGAAAAGTTTAGTGTTCATCTATCATAGTTACAGTAGTTGTAAGAATAACAGTATTCTGATGGTGTACACAGTGCCTTACACATATGATCTAAACAAAAACCGGTTTCAGAAAGAATGAACCAATCTTGTTTGACCAAAACCCAGGTAAAGCCCATTTTGACCAGTTTGTCAAAATGTTAGTGGAGGGAAACCCTACTTGCATCAATATTTCAACTGAAAAGATATTGTACCACATTGCTACCAAGTAGAAAAGTACTCACTGACTAACATGAGAAATGGGATACAAGCAGGCATCATTCAGCAGTGATAAAGAGGTGGTAACTGTTTTGTAGAACCAAGTAAAGAAGCTAGAAGTATCATTAACACCATTGGTAGATGAGAATGAAGCATCTATAGAAGTGCTACAGCTCATTCGCCAGTTACAATATCCCATTCTCGTTACCTATGTTTCCCACTGCCTGGCCATAGGCCTGCTAATTTATTGGGAAACAAATTGCACACTTAAGGGCCTAACAGTGAGAACACAGTTACCTTTTTAAAGAGACTGAAGAAATTCCTTTTTAGTCTGTAGAATGATATCAGTAGATTGTTTTACATACAATATGTAGCTCTGACATTAAGGGATTGTGTTACATGCTGATGGAAAATATGTTTTCCAGGAGACTTATATCTTAGATTTAAGTAGTTGTTTGAGGAAAGCTACTGAAACTGGGAATTTAAAAGTCTGTTGAGGTGCATCTAATGCATGATAAGACTTCCTGTTCTGTGTGTCACAACTAATTGGAATCTCATATAACCTTTTTCATTGATTGAACCCTTAAAGGATGCGACTATTAGCATGTGAAGAATTACTTCAATGTTTATACTGTAGCTACTTCATTGCTATCAGATGCATTGGTCCAGCAAATCTATTAATTTCATCCCCCAATGTAGGGAAGAACTGCTATGCTAAGCACACCTTGACACAGTGTGTTGAGGTTAATAAAAAAATGCTTGGCCACTGCCATCAATCTCGCCAAATTCTGAGGCTTACTACAAAATGTCAGCTGAATTTAAGAAAAAAAAAACCCTTACCCAGTCCTTTGCTAGATTCTTATTGTTACACAAATACCTGAATAGGTTGTCATAGAGCATGTTCATAATAAATGAAGGCGCCTTCTGGCAATACAGGTAGAGGAAATAATAGATGAACTGTCTCTCTAAAAAAGTGGCCAGAGCCGGTGTGTAACCACATGGAGTTGCCTGACTGAAAACAATATAGTCCTCAAACCATCAATGAAGGTGAGTCTCTACTGCACCAACATGGGAGCCCATATCCAGGCAGTGAGAATTTTGGAGAGGCAACATCACATGCTCTTTCTACATTTCTCTTATATTTACCTTATGTTTGTGCTTCTTATTTATGGGGGATTAACAGATAATTTGGTCTAGTTACCAGGAAACGTGAAAATCGGCAAGGTTGACATGTACTCAGACTTCAATCTGCATTAAATGGAAAGAGGTGCAAATATTAGAACAGCCATTTATAATTAATGCTAATTTATTTATTTGCTGGAAAGTGAAAGAGAACTTTTAATCACGGTCTAAATACTGAGTATCAGATATGCAATCTCTACTGTCTGGAAATGATGTTTGTAAATGGGATGCTTTGCTCAGTGATGTTAGGTAGTGTAGCCAAATTAGACCATGTTTCAGTAGAGGTTTACCTCAGTCTGAATGGAAATTAAATAAGTATTTGTGTGGTTTCTGCACCACAATTAAATATAATTGCCATTACTTCCAGAATGAATTCATTGGGGAATGGGGAACATGCACTTTTTTTTTATGTTTTAATTCAATTGCGCAGGCATTTTTAAGCAATGATCACTTTTTCCTTTTCATTACTATGCATTGGTTCAAGTGAAAAAACGTAGTGTAATTTAAAAAACCCGCCGAAACGCTCAACTTCAGCATGGCGCCCGCTGTGACGTCATCCTGCGAAAATGCAGCCCGATTTCTGCTTGCTGCCCATTGCAGTCATGTGCACATTGCAAGAAGTACGACAGAAAGTTAAAGTAATCTCGAATTAGCGCAAAAAGAAAGCTATTCACGTCTTATACAGTATATAATTGTTCTATAATATCCATAAAATCACTTGGGAAGTTATTTGTTGAAAGAAAACGTGAAACATTTCGGAAGGCAGTGGATATAAATTATTCTGTTAAATGGCGAATCATCACTACAATCATTTATGTTTTTGTCTTCAATGCTTGCGGGTAATATTTCATAGGTATGCTCTATACATGATATTTCCGCAAATTATTATTATTATTGTTGTTATTATTACTATTGTTATTATTATTATTATTATTATCATTATTCGGGACGTGTTTGTGGGGTGCAGATGCGTTTCTGTAGGCTCTTCTCTTTACATTGATTTAAGTGATTACACTTTAGTTAATCGCTTAAAAACCGTAACTAGAACTTTGGTATATGCCCCCGAGTTTTGATAAATGTGAAATATGCGGTAAACCGTTGTATGGTAAGCAGAAACGTATTTATTGTGAGGCCAGCTATGGTGTGCGTGTGCATGCAACATGTGTTAAACCTCAAGATACAACTACTGAAGCCACCTACCTGTGCAACAACTGTGAACAACGGGATACGACAGACACCACCATGTTTTCGCCTAAAAAAAACAACGAACCGATTTCACTGGTTCTAACAGATGGTTCTTCCAAAGAGATCCTTTCAGCATTATCGTCCCTTGGTGATAATGTCAAAAAGATGTTTACTTCCCTGAGCGATAAAATTGACTCACTCACGAACCAGGTAACTGATCTTAAAGAAGAAAATTCTCTTTTGAAATCTCTGCTGGTCTCCGAGCTTCAAGAAGAGAATAGAACCCTCAAATCGTTACGGGATTTTCATAACCTCACTTGTACCGACGTGAACGTTGTCCCAGGCGGAAAGGAAACTGAAGCTACTACGAGCAATATATCTCCTTCCACCAAGAGCATTAAATATAGTGATAAAGTCAAAGGCTCCACGACGCAGCAACATCACACTAAAATTAATACAAACAACAAAAATAAATTGATTCATGTTGACCCACTTTCGAAATCCGAACGCCATATGGATAACAATGGCGAGACATCTGATGACGCGGAAGGATTCATCGAATACCACAGGCGGCGACACGTGCGGACCCAAGAGGCAACCGACAAGAAACAAGTGAATGATAAACAAAATTCCAAGAAATCTGCTCAACTTGGCGTACGCAACACAGCTTCATTAAAAACTGTTGCTAAACATGTGAGGCCTAGGATGAAGGCTTTATTTATATCGCGCTTCGCTGCTGATGTCACTGAGGACGAAGTGGTAAACTATATAAACACTGAAATTAAATTGAAAAATTTGAAAGTGGCCAAATTAAAAACAAAATACGACTCTTATTCTTCTTTCCATGTTGCGGTTGAGGAATCTGAGTTTGACCGTATTTATAACACTGTTTTTTGGCCCTCCGGCTGCCTTATAAGCCCTTTTTATGGTAAACTGCAGG